>JAEIFU010002121.1:0-50404 GCA_018904235.1 Lordiphosa stackelbergi
ACTCAGTTGTCCTGCAGTCGATATTGGGGGTGCCACAGAAAAATCTTCCCACCAAATTCCAACCGAATTCAAATTTTTAGGTGCTACACAAATTTCATTTGGTTGGTTTCAAACCTCCTTCGTGTTGTTAGGAGATTTGTGAAATCGCTTTTAAGTCTACTTTGACAAAAACAGCGGATGTTTGCGCCAACAAATTTTTTAATTTTTCTTTATATTAATGAAGGATATGAATTAAATTTGAATTATATTTTTAAAATGCAACATACAAATATATTACAAAATCAAAAATTTCAGTTAAACATCAAATTAGACCATAACTAAAAAAAAAGGGAAATTTTTTTTGGCGAGAGATTCAAGCCCTCTGTTTTTAGAGATGAACTTCAATTGGAAAAATCTGCTGTTCTAACTTGACGTATAAGGAAAATGAAATCTCTCGAGTTCTGTAAGGCACCCATCAGAATTTTTTGGAGAGATTTACAAACCAACCGTCAGCAAATCACAAAAAGATTTCTGTGGCACCCCCGTATATTTCTTCAGGCTAGGCACTTTTCGTTAGCAAGATCCTCTAGAAGATAGATTAAAAATATGGGGCATTCCATAAAAAAAGTTTTTCTGGAGATGTCTCCGAATTGGATGATAATTGTCCATAATGGAAGCTTATTATGAGAGAAGCTTAACCCCAAAATGAGCTTTTCGATCTCTTTGCAGAAGTTCTACGCTTAAAAGTTGTAATATTGTGAATTTTTTCAATTTCAATTACCTCGAAAACGGTTTAAAATAGAGCTTTGCAGTTTTTTCGAAATGTTCACGATTAAAGTCCTTTTAAAAATATTTTGAAAATTTTTATATTTTACCTTTCTTGAAAATAGATGGATTTTTTCAAAAACTTTGTCTAGCAAAAAAAGACCCATCCTTCAAAAATTCTCAAAAAAATATAAGTGAAAGCCGCTATTTTCCAAACATTTTGAGTGCCCGAACATATCGGTAGCTGAAAATTGAGGAAGTTATGGCCATTTTTGTAATGTAATCTCAAAATATCAGTAGGAAAATTTATCAAAAATTTCTAATAAATTTTATTTTCGTTCTTAATTTAAGTCTACGTATTATGGTAACTTTTGTAAGGGACCCAAGACAATTTTCTCTAAGCCCTTTTTTTAATAAATTTTTTAAACCATCAGAGTATGTTTTTTTTGCACCTAAAATAAAAAAAATTTAAAAATTGTTTAGATTCGTTCTTTCATTATTCTTATTTTTACGATCAATAAAATTTATCACAAAGGATTGTTTTAGTGACCTTTGATTGAAAATCGTAGTTAGGCAGGCCTAGGCATTTAAAGGCGGATAAGCGCGTCGGGTTTTTGCTGTTTCTTTTGTTTTACGCTTATCTATTTTTTTTTTTTTTTCGTTTTATAATATTTTATTAAAGTTTTTGTATCTGGCTGGCTTGATGTCGGTGGAAAGTTACAATTCAATGTAATCAACATAAATCAACAGAGATTAATTACAACAATTTGGAAAAGCAATTGGTATGTCCGTACAACGATCGCTGTTTCAAAGATAACCACATCTTACCATTAGCGGACTCTGTATTGTATATTCACATTCAAACAGCACCACAGTTGTCCATTATATAACCATCTATCGCCGAATAACTTATTGAGGACTCCAATGTGCTAAGCGTCGAGATCAGGTTTCAGCCTGGAATTCTGCTATGCTTTTTGAACGTGTTGCTTTTTGCTACCCAATTATTGTTGTAAATAATTTCTTTTTGCTTATGAGCTCTGGAAGGTGGCTGGACAATCTGCCCAATGATCCTCCATAGCAGAGTCACGGCGGTTTTTGTAAATACACAGGGTATTTGATTTGCTTGTTTTTCAATCTTTAATCTTTTATAATTTTGGGTTGAGATTTTCCCGACTGTGTTATCTTTTGACACCGAATTGTCTTTTATTGTGGCGTAGCCAGGATTTTTTCAGGGAGGGGGGTTTTGAGAACCAAATTTTAGTATAGTAGTACTTCGCATATAAAAATTTCTTTCAAGGGTTTTGAAGGAAAATGGTTTAATGTAAACTTAAAAAAACTAACGACCCTTCCTGACCATTTATATGAAGAGTAGATATTCTCCCAGACAAATAACCACAACCAGCTCCTCAGCCAACAGTTCCTTCGAGAACCACCCTTACCAAGGTTACACCTTTTAGATTTATTGACCCATCTCCAGTAGAGGTAGCATCCTTCCTCAATCTGGTCTTCTTAAAGTCTTCTTGTTCCCCCTCTTTCCATACTTACGAATCTTCCCTGCAGTTACAACAACAAATCGCACAGCTGTAGCTTTGAGGCTAACAATTTTCTCTCCTTTTTTTCTAGATTCAAAACTAAGATTTGAGTAAATTCTATTGAGTTACTACCAAACTGCTACATTCAGCAATGCATGCATGAATTTAAATGATAACTTTTTGATATAGCCTGACTGCTTCATAATTGAGTCATTTGTATCACGTATTTCTAATCACTGTTTCGTCACTGTTTCGAGTAACTGTTAGTCGACTGTTTTTCACTGTTTTTAAATTAATCACATTTTAAGCATTTCATGACTCACATTTTGAGTCACTGTTTAGTCACTTTTTAAGTCACTGTTTAATCACTATTTAGTCACTGTTTAGCCACTGTTAAGTCACTGTTTAGTCACTGTTAAGTCGCTGTTAAGTCACTGTTTATTCACTGGTTATTCATTGGTAACCCCTCTTTCCACCTATTGCTACGGCAAATGGTAAAAGTGGTTGACTTTGCAGAAACAAACTGCAAAGACAAGGCTGTACGGCAAATGAACAGTGGGAGACAACATTTTTCAGTTGTAGTTCCCCAGTCGAACGTCCGTAAAAGAGCTTCGCTCTAAAAAAGTCATTTGCGAAAAGCTACAGCAAATATAAAACCAAAGAAAATGCTTCGGAGCCCTTTTTTACAACTTACTAACTGTTTTTGATGAAGAAGAAACTCTGTAGTCTCTCTCAGCTGAATTTTTGGCGAATGATCGTTAATTAACAATAATCTTAAAATATTTATGTATATCCATACACCTGACATTCATTACCATTTCTGTCAGTCATATGACCATTTGCCAATTTTTACTCTCTATCTTTCTTTTTCTCTGTCTGTCTTTGTTACCCTTCCTAACTTATGACATTGTTGAATTGGCTTTGAAAATTCCATTGCGAACGTTTGCAGCGGCCATTGGGATTAAGCGAAATGAGTAAATAAATTCTTCATCTAAGAGTTCTTAACGCAATTTTTGACATTTTAATTAGTGTAGCGTCTATATAAAGACAACGGACCACAGCATCAAACTGGCACAGTTTATTTTTGTATCATCTCATCGACTATCAAGCGGAGACAGACAGCAAGGCGGACGGACGGACGGACGGATAAGCAAACAAAAAGCTTACATAAAATACAGCCCGAAAGGGAAACAGGAGTTACGCAAAAAAAAAAAAAGAAAAAAGCAAAAGGAAAACTCGATGAAAAACACCGAAAATGACTTTCACGACGACAACGACCACTGGCTATAAATAATATTTGGCCAACAAAAACAATTCGCTCAGAAAACTGTGTCGAATTTGAAAATAATCACGCACTAACTGCAACCAAGTGCTACGCACAGGGCGACTGAGTGACGTTTGCCGCTGCACTTAGACTGCCGGCTGCCTTTTTGGCACGTGTTCAGGAGGAGAGCACATGCACATTTTTTATGCAACATTTAAGTGCACCCCGTTTTAATTACAACAAATTCAATTGGCGACAACTCATAAGCTAGAGAATACTTCTGTCCATTTGTTTTTTTTGGTCCAAATTTTAGCCATCAAAATTTTAATTGCTTTCTGCTTAAGTTGATAAAGCGCAGTCAGCGTTGCTGTCACTTATGCAATGTTGAAGATTTAAGGTAAAGTCCAATAGTTACGAGCTTTCCAAACTACTTGGGCCTGGGAAATTTTGAAAACTTTTTCTAAAATCCGAATTAATTAAAAATGGTTCTTAACTCTTATTCATTCAACATCATTTCATTTCAGAATTAATTAAAAATACCAAAAACCTTCACTTTCAACCAAAAAATAATTAAACCGGATTTTATTATTGTTTGTATCTTATACATCACATAAAATACATTTTATATGCTAATATAGCAGCATATTTATTTAAATATCATAGTCTAATTAACAAATTTATTAGCCAGTTATATTCAATTTATTTGCATAGACAAAAAACTAAGCTCCATGAAAATTAGCATTTTCTTTTTAACATGTAAATGTTCATCAGGTGATAAATGTCCAGAAGTAGCTCTGACGTGAACTAATTAAGTTGCGCAGTTTGGATTAGATTTATTGCAATTTGCTGAAAGGGGGAAGCCAGATACTTTCCAAAAGCAAACAGACCCAACAAAAACCTCATCTGTCAGCGCTGGCATTAAAACAACAACAAACAAACCAAATGTCAAACGCATTTGAAACGCATAAATTTGGCGCTGTTAAAAACGCTCGCTAATCAGTTTTGTTTGGCGCGATGCATAGCATTAACAACGACTAGGCACAGGCAAAGGCAGGTCTCGATTTCAGCACTCACTCAAATTTGCATTTGACTTGACGGTGTGACTTGTTGTCAACCTAGAGGCTACGAGGCTAGACAGGCCGACGAGAGAGAGAAAGAGATGATTGTGTTTAATTCATCAAACGATATACCGGCCACAGTTGACAAGAAATTCACAAACAAAAATTTCAATGAATTTGCTGCTTAAATTTGTTATAAACTTTTTACTTTATGATTTGTAAATTATTGCCAGTAAAGTTTCCCATGGCGGGTCGGTTCGAATTGTGGGATCTGAATCCAGTTTTTTTACATTTTATATATTGGAATGAGTCGATAAAGAAGGTTCTGGATTAGAAGATACAGTTGGGGAGGAAAGAGCTCATTGACCATCGTGTCACACTCTATCGAACTTTGAGCACTTCAAGAATGTAAGCCTCCTAAAAATCGGAAGTGGTTCAATCCGGGTTTCGAACCCCCTAAAATGTTTGGGTTCGGGTTGACGGAGCGGGTTCAGAAGGTCGCTGAACCAAGGTTCCAGTTCAAACCGAGGTTGAGGAATAATTTTGTTTTATCGCTAATTCGGACAACATTAAATTGGAAATTAATGCAAAACTTTAATCATTAAGGGCGCGCGCACACATGTGGCTAAATGATGAACTGAAGGCAGAACTAAAGGCTGACCTTGCTAGCGTGCACAACATGCACTGGTTTGATCTTCTTCACTGGGAATCAATCAGACATGTTTGTCGCCGAAATAGTCTTGCTGCCCTACTTAAATATCATGGTCAGCCATCAGTTTATCTTTCAGTTGCAAGTGTGCGCGCGCCCTAATAGACGTTTGGAGTTGTACACTGTAAAGTATTATGAATTTAATTGTAACTGATTATTCTATGAAATATTTGTGCAACACTAAAAACAACACTGTCGGGGGGCCGAAACCCTCTTCTAACCAATTCCACCGATTCCAATTCTTAGGTGCCCAGAATTCTTTGGTTGGTTTCAAACCTCTAATGTTTTGTTAGGAGATTTTGCATAGCGCTTTTTGTCGAGTGGCGCCCCTACATCCGCTAGCGGATTAAGGGATGGAACAACCCGTTTGGGCCAACAATTTTAATTTTTATTTTTGGGAGCTTAAATTTTTATTCAACATCATAAACAATAACACACATCCTAAGGGAATTTTTGCCGGGATTCAGCCCTGTTTTTAGAGATGGAACACAATTGGAACATCTGGTGCTCCAACTAGTTTCTAATTAGAAAATGAAATCTCTAGAAGTTCTGTGGCACCAACGTATTTTTCAGAGATTTACAAACCAACCGTCGGCAAAATCTCTAGAGATTTCTGTGGCACCCCCGTGTAAGACAAATGGTGATATATCGATATATGGTGAATGCATATCGATATATCAAGCATCGTTCAGGTCTGCACTTCGACAGAGGAAACAACTTCATGTGAATATTAATAGTTAAAATACACATAAATTCAGTCGATATAATAAAGACCACTGACTATGACTACTTGATATTTTCCATATAATATTTGAGTATTTTAGTTAACTTTTACTAATACTGGCTCTTTCGCTGTATACTTGTGCCTCAGGAAGAGCTAATACAAGAAATGTGATATTTTTAAGTTCTTCACAATGATCATTTAGCGAAAGCTTTAATACATAAGAAACATAAAACAATCTTTAAATTTCGAGAAAAAAATCCATGAAGTCCTTCGCCAGTTTGATATTTGTCACATTTTCATTATGTTCTGCTATTTTGCGAAAATTTCAGTTTCATCAGAAGATGGAAAGGTATGGATGGATTCCTTTTGACTATTATACAATTCAGCAATACGATTATTTGCAAGCTATTTTTGTTCTAAGTCAAAAACATTTGGTTTCTTGAATTCAGAGATTCAGTTGTAGAGATTGGGATTAAATTTAAAATGTAAGAACGAAATTTATAGATACTAGAAAAAATTTATTTGTTTTCCTACTCGATGTAGTTGCTCGGATGTTCCACGACTAGAATTGTGGACTCGCTTTACGAGCAGCCAATCGTACACCGAGCATTTCAAGGGTGGAGACTAATCAGAGCTCTGTAGCTGCGTTGAAAATAATCACCAGGAAAAGTTTGGCCGCTCCTGAGAGAATCTTCATTGTCCTGTTCTACACTTTGATAAAAATTCCATAGTTCATATATATTTTATTTTATCAAAAAAATTTTCTTTCAAATTAATTAATATGCACTTTGATTTGTCAAAAACAATTTTAAACTCATAATTCCACTTGTCCTTTTATTTGAATCATCCACAGAATACGAACTTGAGAACTACAATTAAAAATGTTAGTCACAGTGTAAATATTACAATTTCAGAGCATCTTTCCCTCAGTTTAGAGTAAAAGTAGAAGTACAAGACAGCCTGAGTTAACAATCTGGAACGAACAAACTGAGAGCTAAGGCAAATGAGTGGCCTTACTGTTAAATATACTCAGCAATAGATGGCGCCACCACTTTGACCATTTGCTTGCCAGTTTGTTATGTGGCAACTATACGATATATTCCTTTGATTTTGATCAAACTCCCCAAAATTGTGTTAAATCTGACGGTTCTCGTAAATGGAAATTATAAAGACGCTACCACTGAAATCAAAAAAGTTTTTCTCATTAGAACTTTTAACATTTAATATTAATCAGTAACAAGTGTGGGAGCAATAGTCTCAATCGTTTGTACGACAGCTATACTATATAGTTGTCCGATTTGTATCAAACTTGGTGGTATGATGTAAAAGCAAAGAAAAACTATCAATACGAGGTTGGGAGACGTTTGCATTAAAAACCAAAAAGTTTTTCCTATGGCAGCTAAATGCTATAGTCCTCCGATCCGGCCGGTTCCGACAAATGTACAGCGTATTTGTACCTAACGACTTCGTGCAAAGTTTGTTAACGATATCTCAAAAAACTGAGGGAGGAGATAGCATACACTCAAAAAAAGCAGAAGCAGATTCGGTCTTCAAAAAACGCTCTTGATTTTATCCTGTTTCGGTCTTGAATTTGGTCTTGAAAATTCATACTTTGACTACGATCTTTCTTAAATTTTTAAAATTTATTTCAAATTGACCGTTAAAAGGTTTAAAATGTAAATACAACTCTTAATTCAAGAAATAAAAGCTATAATTTGAGATCATTTCGCCTTACAAATCGCTCTTCGCTAACATAAATAAGTCTAGATCATGCTTATTTTGAGCTCTAAAAGTTCTTAAAAAATCCCGAATCGGGCTTAACATATCCGAAACGATCTTGAAATCAAGAATTTAGGGATTTTTAAAAACGCTCTTGAATCTAGAAATGCCGTACATAAATCAAGAATTTTCTGGCTCGTTGTTTGAAGTTTTAAAACTGAAAATTCTTAATTTAAGTACGAAAATTCTTGATTTTTCGCTCTGTGTAGAAACAGACGCACGGACAGACGGTCATGGCTATATTAACTTAGCTCGTCATGTTGGTCAAGATTATATATACTTTATATGGTCGGAGATGCTTACTTCTATGCCTTACAAACATCTGGACAATTTTAATATACCCTCTGCTACCCACGGTCGGGTTTCGTTTGAGCCACTCCGGCATCAGTCCATTTCTTAAACCCCGTTCACTTGAAATCATCAGTGTTCAATTTGTTTCGGTAGGGCATGGAAACGCTCCTCCAATTTAATGGGAGAGGCTTTCACTCGGTCCTAGGTACCATCAGCAGTGCTGCCAGAATCTCCGAAGCAAAAATTGCTAAAAATTATGTGAAAATTGCCAAAAAAAATTGCTAAACCATGGAAATTTTCGTTTTCAACCAATAAGTTATTATATGTATGTATTTTAAGAATATTTAAGAATGGCGGATATCAAAAAGCTTTGCTCTATGGCGGATTTGCAATACGCACAATATGCTCTGGTTGGATCAGTGCAATCCCTGCGAACCCATTGCTTGATCTCCTCATCTTGCAGCCAGGCATCACGAAACTTTTGGCATCTGAACCCAATCACAAAACACAGCAAAATAGTGAGCAATCACTTTCAAGTTGCTTATATTTATTATCGAACCACTACAAGTTCCGATATCTTTGTGAACCACAATTAATCGATCTGTGCCAAATAAGAAGTTAGAACAGGCAAAAATCCTGATAACGTATTACTGGATCCTAACTATGTCAGCAACAATGTGTCTAAAAAGAATGTTGCTGCAACATTATTTTTCTTTATTTCTTACAATATTCTTCAACTGAATTATTCAATTCAAAATATACAATTTTTAGCCATTCTGTTGACAAACTTGTAAAAATGTTAAATTGGCTATACAGCTCCTCCAACGTGGCCAAGCCAAGCTTCACAGCTGTTGACAAACTTGAATTAATTTTGGTCAAAGTTTGCCACTTAAATTTGGGTTAAGCGAATTCCAATGAACTCATAACGGAACCGACACCTCAAAACTTTGGAGCCACCTGAATATTCTTTGGTTAAAACAATGAAACTAATTCCTTCACATAATTTTTGGTTTTATGCCCATCGTAATATGTGGTTGATTGCTTAAGTTTATGAATGACAGTTTATGAAATCACATAAATAAATTTTTATTTTTTTTATTACCACCGCCTAAGGTGTTATGCTAAAGGCAATCTGCATATTTTGTTATGTTTTGTTGTTATATTTTTTATATACCAAAACTTGGCACATCTGTCGCGACTGTGTGACTTCCCATCGTCTTTTTTGGAAGTGTTTAGGTGTTTTTGGTGGTTTGTTTTTATGCGTTGCGGTCAGCACTTTTGTTGCCCTTTACTGAATTCTTAATATAAATTCTACCAGCAGGCAGCATAAAAAAAAAAAAAAACCCAAAACTGCGCCAGACTCTTGGCACACATTTTGCTGATGTTTGTTTTTATAGTTGCTTTTGGTTTGGTTTTGGGTGAAAGGCTTAAAAGTCATGGGTGAGAAAAAGTTGTTTAAAAAAAAATGTAAAAGAGTTTAAGAGGCTAAAGTAAAGATCAAGTGATTTCATTATAAATGTGACAATAAAATTTTCGAAATTAAAATATCCATAAAAAATTGAGACTTAAACATTAAGAAACAAATACTATCTGCAACACTGCTGCTGAGACATTGTAGCTACATTATCTCCAGCAACATTCTATCTGCAACATTATTGCTGGCAATAAATATTTGCAACAGTAGAGCAAATAAGTTTGACTACATCGAGACACAACAGGCAAATAAATAAATAGTCTTACTGTTAAAAGCAATGCCTTAAGTACCAAATAAGGAAGCTTTACGTATGTAGGAAGCAGGGAATCAAACCGTCTTTATACACCCTTAATTTAGTGAAGTTTTGTTTTGGACAAATTCTAGATATTTATGACTTTATTTAATTTACTTAATGCCAACACAACTTTACATGCAAATGTGGTTTATGTAAAAATTATACAATTTTGGTGGTTACATTTTCGTATGAATAAATTGCCCAATATTTTGTGGTAAAATTTGTTTTCACAACCACCAACAATTTTGCAATTGTCTCAAGGCTAAAATAATAAAACAAAAATTGTTTTTTAAAGAAACCAAAGTTCTAGTTCAAACGAATTTAAATTATGTTTTTTTTTGTGTCTGACGCTCTTTGTTTCTGTTGACACTTGTCACTAGATTGAATGAGAATAAATAAAACTTATGCTTAGATGTTATATATATATTAAAGATTGATGTGCGTTGGCATTTTAGCTGACAGTCAACTCAACTGCCTTGAATGCAAACACAAGGATATATTGAAAATGCATTTTCTTTTAGACTTTGCTCTGTTTTCTGTTCCACGGCATTTCAATGCCGAGTTGTCATTGCTCCCCGCAACACCAAAAACTCACGTGTTTACAAAACAATTAATTTTCTTTGGAAAACAACCAGAAAAATGGAAATGAAAAAGATACCGAAACATAACTCAAACAATGCACTAATCGATGTGCACTTCATTTGTATAGGAAAAAAAAGAAACTAGAAACAGTGCAACAGGGAAAGCACTGAGAAAGAGAAAATAGAGAAGCGCTTTTGTGTAATCGATTTGAACCGGAAGCAATTGGGTTGCCGGCAGTCAGTCAGAAGCATCCTCTCAAGATTCAGCTATTTTAAATATTTAGTGCACGAGAGCACGAGACAAGCGAGGGCAATGGGCTGCATTAACTACAAAGATATTGACAAAATGTATCTCAAAGATACAATTGAGTTGTCTAGAGGTAGGAAAATGTTCAATTGTTTTTGTTATAAAATAATTACAGTGTTGAATACCATGGGCTATATATCATTTTGGATATATAGCAGAAACCCCAAATTATTAATAATTGAGGCTGTTTTTGAAGCAGGCGAACCAGTTTGAACCGGTTCAAAAGTGGTTTCAAGACAATGGCTTAATTAAGAAATTTTTTCCAGCTCAATAAGATATGGAAAACGGTACGCAAATGGAACTTTAGATGGAAAGATCCGCCCAGATGTGAGTATATGCAAACTTAACGATATTTTAGTGTAAAGGTATTTTTAAGAAAAGGGATGACAATCATTATGTAAATAAAATGGAAGATGAGACGGAGGAGTAGACGGAAATATAAGTATAGACGTCTTAAGAGTGCAATAGTAAAACAAGTGAGAAAGTCGGGCAAGCCATATACTCTGTACCTAGAGTAGGAGCTGAATGCAGTGCTGCTGCTTTGCTCATCTCTAAGTTTCTCTCTCTCTTTCTCCCTCTCTGTCTCGCTCCCTCTCTCTTTCTCTCTCTAACATTGTTCGGCGTTGGTTTAGAACGGGTGGGGCTCATCCGATCTTCATCATTTCTTCAGAAAATGGATACATAATGCTAATAACTAACTATCTCTAAAAGGTACGAGTCATCTATATACAAAACTGTGGGAGATATGACGTTTTTTCAAAATTTCGGGGGTAGGAGGGGGCGTGGCAAAAGTTGAAAATAATCTTGATCTTCCTACGAGTATAAGAATCATTTGTCCCATACATGTCAAACCTCTATCTCTTACCATCTCTGAGATCTGTTTGTTCATACGGAAGGACGGACAGGTGGACAGATCGACTCGGCTGTTGATACTGATCAAGAATATATATACTTTGTAGGGTCGGAAATGATTCTTTCCTATCCTGTACCTTGGGTACAGAGTATAAAAAGTTTAGAAAACCCTCGCTTACATTTTAAAAGACTGAAGATTCTATTATATTTTTTTTTTTTTTAATTAGTGAGTTCTAGCTGGCTCTAGGTCCGAAAAAGTTGTGTTTGTTCACAACTGAAAAACTTATGCATTATTGTACACCAAAATGAGCTGGTTGCCTATACGGTACCGTTTCATCATCCTCCCGGATGAATCTTCAGTAGGCTTATCGCTGGAGAAAACATCACTTCAGCTGCCTTTCCATACAATCAATGTTTTAATCAGTTGGGAACCTCAAAAACAATGAAAGTAAAAAATAGGACAAGCTTCCATGCTTTCAACATTTTGGTGTACATAAGCTTAAGCTTAAGCTCAAAGTTCTAAGTCAAAAGCTACAGCTTTTAGCTTAGACTGGCCGTTAATTGCAAGCATCCAAAAAAGCGTTTGCGTTGTTTCTTGAAACTTTTGTTAGTTTCGTTTGTGTCATATAAGCACAAAAAGGATGCACGGAACTCAATCCGCTTACAAATTTTTTGAATTTACAGGAACAGGAATAAAAACAGGTTGCCAGTTGGCTGGAGAAGTAACATTACTGGTAAAATGAGAGCCAGTTAGGGTGAACCAAGGAGACGGCCTGTTGGTCGCCTTCCGTGGATCCAAAGGTCGGAGGGGTGTCGTCTGTTCAGTCGTCTTCGAATCCTCTTTGTTGCCAGATCATTGGCGAGGCGGTTAGTGTGGGCCACTAAGCGGTCATTGTATCTGCTGGTGTGGTGGTTGATCTGGGAGCAGACTGGAAGAATGCCAAGGTCTTTGTAGATGGTGGAGTTGCGCACATACCGGGTTGCACCGAGCACTCTGCGCAAGATTTTGTTGTGCATAGTCTCGACCTTTTTAATGGAGGTGTCACAGGCAGTACCCCAGAGGCAGATACCCCAGGTCCAGGTCGGTATGATTATTGACTTGAGTATTAAAATATTTGCGAGTAATGAAAGCCCAGATCTTGGTCTAAGGAGCCAGTCCAATTTGTTAGCCTTCGCGTAAGTGACAGCCACAGCTTGTTTAATGTAGTCAGACCAAGTAAGTCTCCTGTCCAGTGTTATGCCCAGGTACCTGACTGAGGGCGAGTGTGGTATGACTGAGTTGTTCAGCTTAAGTCTCGGTGTGTTGCCTCTCTTTTTTGTAAAGGTGCAGTGCTGGCTTTTATCCGGGTTGACAGCAATATTCCAGCGGAAAGCCCAAGCACTGAAGCCGTCCAAGAAGGATTGCACTGAGGCTGACGCTCTGCTGGCGATGTGGCTGGAAGCAGGGAAAGCGGTGTCATCAGCATAAGTGGCTACCAATGTGTTTTGTGCATCTGGGACCGGCAGGTCAATTGTGTACAGGGTGTACAGTACTGGGCCAAGTACACTTCCTTGAGGTACACCCGCTCGAATGAGGCTGATGCTAGAGAGCTCGTCCCTAAGCTGGACCATGAAGCAGCGATCTTCGAGAAAGGAGCGTAGCAGAGCGAATCGTTCAGTTGGGAGGAGGGGCTTGAGCTTAAAAAGCAGGCCGTCATGCCATACGCGATCAAATGTTTGTCGAAGGTCGAGGAAGACAGCAGAGCAGTAGAAGTCCTCCTCCATAGTCTCCAGGATGTGATTGCAAGCCCTGTGTACCTGTTCTGGGGCTTCGTGAACACTGCGAAAGCCAAATTGGTGTTCTGGGAGAGCTTCGTCCACAGCACTGACGGCCAACATACGTCTCAAGAATATTCTCTGGAATATTTTGAAGAATGTAGGCAGGAGGCTTATTGGACGGTAAGCATCAGGGGTGGAGTCAGTCTCTTTCCCCTTTTTTGGGACCATCACAATTACTGCGCACTTCCATTGGGAGGGGAAGTGCGAGCGACAATACAAAAGCAAAGACAAACAAAGGTTCTGCCGTTCTGCAGAGGCTGACGGCTTCACCTTGTTAGTTCCACCATGAATTAGTGACGGACAGACAATTTGAAAGACAAATGAAATAGTTGTACATGTAGTGAGAGTGAAAATAGTAACCCTTATGTGTATATAGTGTGTATAAACCCGTGTGTATAAATAACGTTGTAAATAAAGAAACCTGTTCACAATCAAAAAAGCCTTTCTTTATGCAGTATGCCAGCCCCTACCAATTCTCGTTGTAAAGGGTGATTTTTTAAGAGCTATAGGAAAGTTAAAAAAAAAAAAAACATAAACTTCAGAAAAATGCATGAAATCTTTATTTGAATCGATAGTACGGTCCTTATAATTTAATGTTTGAAGATTATTTCATGCAAATGTTGACCGTGACTGCGCCTCAAATGGTCCATCCGCATAGAGTTTATATTTTTTAAAATCATTCTCCCACTGTTCTCTAAACAATTTACTACTCAACTTACACTACCATTCACACTCTTCGACACATTTTCGCACATTTATTGTAGTCTAATTAAAAGTCACGCACTTTACGTGAGAAAATTAAAATAAAGACAAAAAAATCAAAGACAACGCAACGTATTAGTAATGTGTTTAGAAGACAGCCACACCAACAACAACAACAACAATTATGTCTGAGATATTTTTAAATTGCGTCAAACACCCAAAAGAAACCAACAGTCAGACATAAAAAACGCAAGGAAAATGCGACAAATTTTCATTTGTTTTTCCTTACCCACTGAGGGGTGTACCTAAAATTGTTGTTATTGTATCTGTAAATGTGTGCCGCACATTATGTGGTCTAGTGTTCACGCTTCATTAAAGAAACTGCAGCATTTTTGTATAGAGTTTTTCCCGCATTCTTCTCACTATATGTGGCATATAATATGCGACACTTTTAGTCCCAAAAAAAAAAAACTATTTACGCATTTACCTTTCAATTAGTTTTTTTTTTTTGCAAGCGATAAGCTTTATCTTTGCCAATTTTTTTTTATGATATTTTTGCCATTTGAAACGCCTCAAAGTGCAAAGGAATATTGTTGAAATTCAATTTCAACTATTAAAAATTTATTAAACATGGAAAAGAAAAAACTTATTTACGACATTTATTTTATTTATTAGATCTTTTTACTTAGTGGAAGTAGCCTCAAAGCAAAATTTTCTCAAGTGGGCGGTAAAAATACAATATTTAATCTTTTTTCGACTTTTTGTCTTTGGGTAAGCGTGTCGAGGTTAAAAAGAGGGAATTAATTTGATTAATTGGATGGGAAACTGCTTCGAAGGAATGGAATAAAAACATAAAAAAAATATTTATTACAATTATGTGAAAGCTTAAAGGCTACTTTATGGCTCTAACATTTTTCAGCTAATATTTTATAACTAATTACATAAAAGTGTTTGTCTTGACTGACTGACTGACTGATTGGTAATCAACGCACGGCCCAAATGATAAGAGCTAGAAAGCTGAATTTGCTATAATTTATGGTAAAAGTGTTTGATTAGCATGGAAAATTTGGAAATTTCATTCCAATAGAAACAAATGATTGTGTGAGAGAAATACAGGAGCATTACAGGCTTCTAAAAAAGTATACTGCTATAGATTATAGAGTAAACGAGAAAGGCAAAGCTAACTTCGTCTGTACCGAAGTTTTGATACACTTGAAATAGCTTGTCTCAACGGTTAGCGACTTCGACCAAACTTCGCAGATCAGATTAAAAACATTACATATTACCCCTGACCGTGTTTGAGAGCAGTTATATTGAGAGCAAAACAGTTTTTCTCACTAAAATCCATTTTCCGACCGAACATTTGTATGGCAGCTACAAGAAGTAGTTATCCGATCCGGTCGGTTCCGACATATTAGCAGCGTGCAGTAAAAAGAAGACGCTGTGCAAAGTTTCAGCTCGATAGCTCCAAAACTGAGGGACTAGTTCGCGTAGAAACAGACAGACGGACAGACGGACGGACGGACAGACGGACAGACGGACGGACAAAGCTTAATCGACTCAGCTCGTCATGCTGATCAAGAATATATATACTTTATGTGGTCGGAGATGATTCCTTCTATGCGTTGCAAACTTCTGGGCAAAATTATAATACACTTTTCAAGTGTATTAGTCACTGTCAAGTCACTGTTTAGTCACTGTTAAGACACGGTCAAGAAACTGCCACGTTACTTTTTAGTCACTGTCAAGTAACTGTTTAGTCACTTTCAAAACACTGTCACGTTACTTTTTGGTCACCGACAAGTCACTGTCAAGTCACAGTTGATTAACCCCCACTTTCTCCTCACACTCTTTCCACCCTTTTTCCCTCCTCTCCCCCTGTTACACTCCCCTGCACCCACAACTCAAAATATGCATGACTTCAGCCCAGCGCTGCAGCGTCACGTGACGCTGAAATCAATTTTTACTTCCTCTAAAATCTTCCGTACCGAAAATAAAGATGTTTCACATCAAAAATGAAAAATTTAAAATTGGGTTCGCGCTAGTCATGATATTTAACTTGGCAACCCTTACCTCTTGTTAGTGCCCCTGTTGGTATACAGAGAGCGCCTGGCGACGTTGAGTTGCAACATTTGGTTGGTTTTGCGGACAATTATGATAGCGCAACCCATCCAAAATAAATAATGTTCCTAACAAAACAAATGAGTTTTGAAATCAACTTAAACGTAGGTGCCACAGAAACCTCTTCCAACCGAATTCCAATTCTTAGGTGACACAGAAATTTCTATTGGTTGGTTTCAAACCTCCCGTGTTGGGTTAGGAGATTTAGCAAAGCTATCATCGCACTAGCGCCCTGTGTCCATGGTGGCGCCATCTACTTGAAAGGCAGCGGATTAAGGGCTGCAAGTTATACTCATGTTTAGCGCCAACAAATTTTTAAATTGTGCATTATATTTATGAAGAATATGACTTAAATTTGAACTATGATTTAAGAATGCATCATTAAACATATAACACAGTCAAAACATTTCAGTTAAACATCAAATCAACCCATAACTAAAAATGGGGAATTTTTTTGACGAGAGATTCAGCCCTGTTTTTAGAGATGGAACTTCAATTGGAACATCTGGTGCTCTAACTAGATTTTCTAATAAGAAAATGAAATCTCTCGAAGTTCTGTGCGCGCACCTCTATTAGGATGTTTTTAAAATCCCGAAATATTTCCTTTAATATCATTTTGGTATATTCCAATACATTCTGACGATGATTTCAGTACGTGAAAGTCTCTTAAAACAAGAATTTTCTGACTTAAAATAAGTAAAAAAATATTCTTTCTTTATATTTTTTAATTTCTTAAATACACCCAAATATAATATAATTTAAGCAAAATTATTAAGCTAGTCCTAACTTTAACTTGAAATGAGGCTCCCTCTGTTCAAAGGGTAAATCACAAAAAACCAAGCAATTAGCACTGTAGGTTAGAGTTTTTTGATTTTCTTCAAATGGTCTTCGAAGTTCTAATTTAAAAAGTGTGTTTTTTTTATATCAACAATATAAACCTCTGTTATTTAACTTAAGAATTTGTAGAATTTGTCGGCTAACTTTTTGCTGAGAATCTTTGTATTCTATATTCTATAGGTTCTTGAAAATTTGATTCAAGAAAATAAGACAAAGATGTTGTTTTTCGAAATAAGTTTCAAGTGATTTGGTTCTATATAATGAGAGAGAATTAGTTCTAGTAGTAGGAGTTCTTTAAAGAGATACCCTATTTTGCTAGATGGCTGGACGATGCTTAGATATTATATTAACTGTATCTATAAACAACGAACAATTAATTTTATGATTTTAAAGCACACTCAGAAAAAATCGTCCGGGATAGTTCTAGACCAATCGGGATAGAGTTTATGCCGTTTTGTACATAAAATTTTAAGTATGTTTTGTTCTTGAATGTACTTAAATTAAGTACGAAACATACTAGAATACAAAAAGGACTGTTAAAATTATTCAAATGAGAACAAACGTTCTTGAATCAAGTACATTTCATACTTACAGTTAGCCTCAAAATTTAAGAAAAGATCGTACTTAGTTCAAGTACAAAATTTCTTGGATTAAGTACAGAATAGACTTACTATGCAAGCTCCAAAAATTGTGCTACGAAAACTGCGAATTATTTTATTCATTTCCTTTAAATTTTGATATTTTTTAAAGACCTTTACAATATGTACTTATTTTTTTAAGTATTGTTTTGCTTCAAACAGGGTTTGTGGTTGACTTTTTGAATTATTAGACTTCGATGACGAACATTTTTGCACTTATTTTGAAAGTAAATCGGGCTGTACTCAAGACCATACCAAATTAATAATCGGGGGTGCCACAGAAACCTCTTCCAACCACATTCCAACCGAATTCCAATTCTTAGGTGCCACGGAAATTTCTCTTGGTTGGTTTCAAACCTCCTATCATTTGTTGAGAGATTTTGCAAACCTCTTTTTTCACTAGCTCCACCTGGCGGTGGTGGCGCCATCTACTTGACAGGCAGACAGGGCCTTAAGGGCTACAAGTTATGCCTCATGTTTGGCGCCAACAAATTTTAAAATTTTTTTACTTATTTATGAAGAATATTACTTAAATTTTAAACATAATTTAAAAATGCATCATAAAACATATTACACAATCAAAAAATTTCATTTAAACATCAAATTAACCCATAACTAATAAATGGGAAATTTTTTAGCGAGAGATTCAGCCCTGTTTTTAGAGATGGAATTTCAACTGGAACAATTGGTGTTCTAACTAGATTTTCTAATAAGAAAATGAAATCTCTCGAAGTTCTGCGGCACCGACGATTTTTTCGAGAGATTTACAAACCAACTGTCGGCAATATCTCTAGAGTTTTCTGTGGCACCCCGAATATGACGAAAAAGATATAATAATAGTTCGAAATGTACTTAAAATATTCCGAAACAGTCTTTAAACAAGTATTTAAGGATTTTGGAAGGAGAATCAAAACATTTCATCAACGCTTTTTACTCAACACCCTTCGGAAGTATCAGCGGAAGAAGTTCCGCGTCTACTAAAGTAAATACTGTTCTCACAATGACTCAGTGGTGAGGAACTCCCTGGTGTGTGGTTTACTGTTACCAAGATTGTTCGTTTACACTTCCAACTAATATGTGAAATAGCAAATAAACTAAAAATCTAAAAATGCTCAAAATAAAATATCGTAGCGGTATGAACTTGAATGGGAAAGCTTCTACAAATTGAAATTATTAACACCTAACGTAGGGGTGTACAGAGGTCGGTTATTCCGACTAGGTCTAAGCTAAGTGTACATAAGTCTTAAAAATTAGTTAAATTTGTCAAGGCACTTAATAAAAGAGATCACAAAACCAAACGAGAAGAGGAATAGGATGCCCCCACCTCAAACCACTAGTAACTCAAACCCCCCCCTTAAAAACATTTGGTCCTTGGAGCCGGATAGAGTAAAACCGAGGGGAAACGATTTTAATAATCGTATAAAATTTTGACTCGCTCTGATTAAAAAACTCTAAGACAGAGCTAGACTCGTAAGATAAATTTTTAGTTTGCTACGATATTTCCAGAATGAAACAATTTCTATAAATAAGATGCCTTTTTCAAACGTATTCAGATTTCAAAGCTGTACAAAATTGTTTTTATTCATGTGAAATATAGTACCAAACTAAAAATTTATCTTATCTGAGTATAGGCCTTTAAAAAACTAATCTAAATCTCACAAAGGGACCTAGAGCCAACTAAAAAGTTGTACGATTTCTAATCTAAAGGTTTCAAAGAATAAAATTTTCATATAACTTTTCATTTCTTCGACTCAAATGTGCTCGGTTTCATAACTTTGAAATTTTTTTGAGATGCGATTTTGGGAACAACTTAAATTTTTCTCACAACTTAAAGTAGTAGTTGTTCAGTTTGATATAAATTTGAGAATATATTTGTGAAATAAATTGAAGAACAATTAATTTTCTTAGGCTTTAATGACACTTTCAATTTTTAGGGACAATTTTAGTAACAATTTTTCGTCTATGGGCAAAAGTCATTGGTGTAAGCGAGTCAGAATATGCTTGAATTCGCTGCAGAATGTTGTTGAGGAGGCTGGAAAGATACACAACAGCAAATTTGGTCTATGAACACAAAATTGCGACAATAACACAGCCTTACGTTACAGCCTTACAGCCTTACTAAATTAAGTAGATGAATATTTATTCATCGGATTTCAGCCAAATTTATAAAAATTTCTGAAAATTGTTCGAAAGTAGAGAAAAAAATGTGTAAATGCGGACCATATTAAAAAAATGTTATTTTCAGGTATTAGAAGTAGTTTTTTGAAAATTAACTCTTTCTTATTTTTCATGACAAGTGAATGAGCTATGAAATCTCTTTGAAAATATAGTTCGTAATTTTGAGAAATCTCGTGACAAGCTGGAACATATTTAATCGTTCCCACCTTCCCAAACTCTTTTAAATGCTTCGGCACAAAGATTTCAGCGGCGATTTAGTAAATGCTAAAAATCACAAAAAACTAGCTTAAAATCTACATTGAACACCTGACCAAAGAAATTATTTCATAAGATTTCACTTTAACTATAAATTTTCTTTGGAATAAGCTAAGCTAGATGAATGTTAATCAATAATATTACATTTTTATTATTAATTGAATGCTATAAGTGGGGGGCGTTTGTTGTATGAAAGGTGGTTGGCGGCGTGGTCCAATCAAGCAAACATTTATTTCCAAATTAGTATTCATCGATTACATATGCTAAATTCCAATACTTAATTTTTTTGATTTCTTGTGGACTTTATGCCAAACAAAAACAAAAATACGAAATTCGACCGATCTGCCTGGTGATTAGCAGTTAATGAACCCGAGGCACACACACATTTACAGTTTAGATAAAACGTCAAGTAAGCCAAAAACCTATTAGATAACACCCGACGTCAATTTGTGGGCACAATGAGAGATTAGAAGCGCGTGCGTAAGTTTACTTACTGCGAAGATACGCGGATTTTGCAGATGCTAATTTGCGAAATCTGCAAACTATAAATAAAAAAGAACTTAAGTTTATCAAATAAATTTCGCTTTTATTGTTGCCCCCTTCGGGTAAGGTCGTTGCTTTTGCAAATTGGCGAAAACATTTTGTATTTTTTGTTTATTTTATAAATAGATTAAAAAATGAGGAAAATTACTTGAAAAAAAAGTAAGAGAGATTAATTTATATGCAATTAGCAACTAGCTAATAGACACAGTTTGTTTATTTGTTGTTGAATTTTTTTTATATATATTTTTTAAATAACTTATGTAACCACAAATTGCACAAAAATTTACGCACCTACTTTTATTGTTGAATTTAACGATTCTTTTTTTGTAAAGCTGCACTTTTTGAGCACTTTTTTTTGAAATTTTTGTAACAATTTGCCAGATATTATTGGCAGCAACAATTCAACTTTACACACAGCACTTGTAATTTTTTCTCTTCTTTTTATTTGGTCGTAAATTTTTGTATTTTTCATTTAAATTGTAACGACTTTTTTTGAAATTGAAAAATTTTTCACAACTTTCGGTGGGAGGTTTTGGGTTTTTTTTTTTATTTGAAATGCAATGCGATCGCGCGTACCCGATACCCGGTATTTCGAAAATTCTACGAAAATGCGAACGGCGAACTGCGACTGCGGAACCTCCGCTGCTCACTGTGTGTTGTGTGTGTTGTCAAAGCGTGTGCCAGCGAGTGACTAAAAAAATTAATTTCATTTCCCAGCCGTTGCCGATGCTCTGGCCTCTTCGTCTGCTTCGTCCGTTACACAGCTGCTTCGTGCGTGCTTCGTGCTGTCGCTGTTTGCTGCGGTTGCTGCAGAGGGTATGGGTATGAGGATGGTATGGGTGGGTGGATGTGGATGTGGATCTGAATGGTGGTGAACTACTTGACTGGTTGGTTTTTTGGTGGTTGATGCATCGCAATCAAAACTCTAGAGCGAATCAGCAATAAGTTGTGGGATTTTTGGGTGAGGTGAAACATCTTCGGGTGGTCAACTATCCATAGTTTAATCACTTTGTTATTTTTGTATACGAGGGCTGCTTTTTATATTCTGTGGCAAGTGTGTATAACAGTCAAAGGGAAGCATCAAAAAAATGAAGCAACAGTTCGTCCGTCTGTCCAGTTGAATGCAGAAATCTCAGAGCTGGTAGAGATTCCAAGTGTATGGAACATAGACTCCTTTTACGTGCAGGCAAGTCCACTTTAATTGAAAAATTACTCATATATTCCTTAATTTTGTAGCTAGACCGTCCAGATTTTTAGTATTTATTGCTATCAGCATTATTAATAAAAATCTTAGGTTTGGTGCCGATCAGATGATATTTAATGGAGAAATAATATAAGTAATCAAATGCCCAAATGCTTAAGAAGTATGTTCAGAGATCAGGAGATGTTCGGGGGTGCCACAGAAACCTCTTCCAACCGAATTCCAATTTTTAGGTGCCACAGAAATTTTATTTGGTTGGTTTCAAACCTCTAATGTTTTGTTACGAGATTTTGCAAAGCTCTTTTCTCACTAGCGCCTTTTGTCGAAGTGACGCTCTCTACATGACAGCTAGCGGATTGAGGGATGGAAACTAACACCTCATGTTTGGCGCAAAAATTTTTTAAATTTTGCATTATATTGATGGAGTATGCGACTTTAAATTGAATTATTATTTAAAAATGCATCATAAAACATATAACACAATCAAAAATTTCAGTTAATCATTAAATTAACCCACATCTAAAATAAGGGAAATTTTTTGGCGAGAGATTCAGCCCTGTTTTTGGAGATGGAACATCAATTGGAACATGTGGTGTTCCAACTAGATTTTCTAATTAGAAAATGAAATCTCTAGAAGTTCTGTGGCACCAACGAATTTTTCGAGAGATTTACTAACAAACCGTCTGCAAAATCTCTCGAGATTTCTGTGGCACCCCCGATTATGAGAAAAATTCGCTGGAGACCGTTTTTAGCTAATGTAGCTGTTTCAGCAAAGATAAATTCGAATGCATAAGTTCAAAATTATATATTTAACAATACAATTTGTATATAGCCAATATTAAAATGTATCGAAATTATTTATAATAGTGCGTTTCTACTACAGCAGAGTTAGAGTTCGCGTCCATTTATCGAAGAACGCGCCCCCCACCCCCACAAAAAAAAAATAATATAAAGTCGGTCAAGCCCGACTATAAAATCATACTCTGTACCCAGTGTATATCGCTGAATGCGTCGCTGCTCACTGTGTTCCAACCTTTCTAATTTCTCTCTTTTGATGTATGCAATGCGGTGTTGTTTGCGTGCGTGGGAGGCGTCTATATTACAATTTTTTTTCTCATAACTTGAGAACCGCTCATCCGATCTTTATCATTTTTTCGGCAAAAAGATAGATATTAATAACTAACTATTTCTAGAAGGTACGAATCATCTATCTACAAACTGTGGGAGATATGACTTTTTCGATAGCGGGGGCGGGAGGGGGCGTGGCAAAAAATTGAAAATAAACTTGATCTGCCTGCAAGTATAAGAAGCATTTGTCCCCATACATGACAAACTCTCTTACCATCTCTGAGATCTGTTTGTTCATACGGACGGACAGACGGACGGACAGACGGACATGGCTATATCGACTCGGCTGTTGATGCTGATCAAGAATATATATACTTTATAGGGTCGGAAATTATTCCTTCTCCCTGTTACATTCTTTTGCACAAACTTAATATACTCTATGTACCTTCGGTACAGAGTATAAAAATTTCAGTTGTTGACCGAGGGGGTAGGGAAAATAGTCGAGTACACTTTGGACGCTGGTTCTGCCAACTCGTTTTTTCATATTTATTCGGTGAATATCGATAGATATTGATATCGATAAATTCTCACAACAAAATCAACTGGCACAACAATTGGCGGTAAAGAAATGGAAGGTAAGATGTTTTTATTTTGTTGACTGGCTCTAAGTCGAGGAGAAAAACTCGGTTTGTGTTTGTTTCAATATATTTGGATTTTGGCGACATCGGCATCCGTCTTCAGGGAACAATTATTTAACACGTCTGTACCGCCTAACGGAGTTTAATAATTGACATATTTGGCTGTAGGCTAACCAACAACTCTTTGTTGACTTATTTATATTATAAAGGCCCCGAGACGCGACATTGCTCCTTCTGGACTTAGGAGAACATCAACGGGCTTCGTGGGCCCAACCTAATCAAAAAGTACAGGTACAGATACAATTTTAAATAAATTGTTCAATGTGTTATTAATTGATAATGTCCTTTGTAGAAAGGAGCAAAACTAAATCTGGCTGAGCATCATCAAATTGGGAGCATTACTCCAGAATCCAGTCCATGGCTATAAACATAAGAAACATGGCCTAGTCCAGTGGGATTGCAAGCCGAAAAGGAGTATCTTGCTTTGCCAGCCCAGGTGAAGTTTGACTTACATCTGAAATGATTGCCTCTCCACACGAAAACATTCCTTAAAAATGTGTCTGTATTTGTTGCTTTTCAATTGCATTTAGCAAAATAATGTAACTCAAATTCATTTTGATTGATGCACAATGGTAAACAAACAGACCAGATCAGCTGTTGTGGACTCGGAAGTGGACACCGAACGCAGTGAAAACGCCTTTGGCAATTTATCGAAAAATCGTGGAATCGATGACCGGACACGCGTAAGTGGAAATCGGCTATTATATAGGTAAATATCGATAAAAGTGCATTCCTTAAAGTGCTCGAATGGAAGTGTCTGGTGAAGCTCATCGATTCCGAACTCTGAATCCGATATTTTGGCCCATTCCTAAGTAACAGCTTTTCGATGCTCTCCAGTCGAGTTGAATGTTCGTCCGCCAGCATAAACACGACGTGAAAGGTTACCACACATGTTCTGAATTCTATTCATGTCTGGAGAACGTACTTGCCATCCCAGAAGCTTGATTTGATGTTCATTCAACCACTTACGACTGGACCTTGACACGTGTATGCTAGCATTATTTTGCTAAAAGATGGTATCCGTGTCCGATGCTGGGTCTAAAAAGTCTACTAAGAGTTCATCCATTAAGTTTAAGTAACCTTCTGAATCCATGCGACTTGAAGAAAATGAAGACTCCGCCTGCATTGACGACATTTTATTAACGAGCCATAAGGGATATTACGAAACGTCAACTGTATTGGAGGGAGGTACTCTCAGATGAGAAAAAGGTTAACTTGAATGAGCCAGATGGTTTTTAGTTACTAATGGTACGACATTACGGCGTTTGAGCGCACTTCGACCTCCCAAAACTGTATTAGCGGCTTTGTGATGTTTTAGGACGCTTTTAGCTATCACAATCTGATCTCGATATGCAAGATTAGAGGTCGCAGGAATACAGAGGACTATTTAAACTTATTGGATGAAGTGTTAATTATCTTTTTGGAGCAATTGCCGGACCCCATCTCTTTCAGCAAGTTGCGCCCATTCTCGTTTCAAGGGCCATTCGTGGGCGGTTCACTGAGAAGAATATCCAGCTTTTAGTATGACCTGCGCGTTCTCCGAACACGAATCCAATTCAGAACCTTGCACGTCGTGTTTATACTGGCGGACGAAAATTCAAATCGACTGAAGAGCTTCGAAAAGCTGGTACTGAGGAATGGGCCAAAATACCGGATTCACAGTTCGAAATCATGATTAGCGCGATCCCGTTAGGCATTTTCGAGCCTGGAAGTTAAATCCATTATTTATTGATATTTTATTATCGTTATTCTGTATCCTTTTTATTTTTTTTAAAGACTGGCTTTAATTAAATTTCGCAGTAAAAATAAAATTTTTTTAAAAAAATTACAGAAACCATACTTTAACTTAATAATATTTAATGATATTTTTCCTTTTACCATTTAATTTTTTAACGTTTAACAATTTTGATTAAAAAAATTTATTAACCTTTTAAGAATGTTTAGAATAAAAAAATAATTGTTGGTTTTAATTGAATTTTTGTTTGTGTCTGTTTTGCCCCCTCCCTTTTGTAAAAGAGCTTTTTTTTTATTAACAACTATTTGCAAAAACCAAAAACAACCAAACCCCAATTTTCTTTTAAATCAAAAATAACTTTAATTCCTCAATATATTTACACTCAGCACTTAACTCATTATTAATTTGTTAAAAAGTTTTATAGACTTTACATTAATATTGTTTGTGTAGCTTTTTATAAATTTGTTGTATTTTGTTCGTTGACTTGTCAGTTAACTGTTATAGCTAACCGTTAAAATACGGAAAGTTTCTGGTCAAACGCAAATGGGCGTCGGGAAGATTCTAACCGAAAGTCAACCTATCGGTGAGCGTACGTGGGAGGTTAGTTCAACTAGGTAGATAACCTGTGTGCTAACTGGTATTAATAACGGTTCTGGTTTGAGTATTTGTATTAGGACAATAACTGGTAGTTCCAACTGGTAAGCAAATTCGTCAGTAATAACCTATACCATACTTATACATTTTTAAGAAATAAAAAATACTAGGAAATGTAAAAACTAATAATATACCATTTTATTTCATATTCGCATTATGGTTTCTTACATGGTTACATGGTTTTCTTATATTTTTGTTTTTAATGAGTGCAGATTTTGTTTGTGCCTGTTATGAGACAGCTCGGTGGATTTTCGTATTTCTTTTACAAAGTCATCTTTGCCGAACCAATCTGAATAGCGATAAAATAATTGTGATATACAAACGGATATAAATAAAAAATTACGTAATATTTACCTGGGAATATATTATTAAATATTAATAAATCCTTTAATGCTCGCTTGCCGTGTCGTCCATCATAATTGAAATCGGATGCACACTCGTCAGTGATGACACTTCGGAAAACCTTATCGAAAGATTTGGATATCTTCATTTTTCCTAAGACTCGTTTCTAAAAATTTGGATGTTTAATATTTTTCAGGATATTTTTAGTTAAAGACTTACCACTGCGTTTTCAAAATTATTTTGCTTTAATCGTTGCTCAAAATCAAGCAGTTGAGCCACCGATCCTAAAGGAAAAATAGTGGTGACTTCTACATCTATTTCCTCTGTTGAATCTCCTAGCAAACGGCCTTCAAAAGCTGCTTTGTTATTACGAGGTTTTCCCGAACTCACCAACCGTTTACTTCGACGACCACGCGAGAAGTGGCCAAAGTTCCCAAGAACTAAAGAGCTGTTCATCGTCTATCGTTATTAAGTACGTTAGGCCTTTAACTGCAACAATATTTAGAATAGGAACAATTTGCTAAGACGTTAGGCGTCATTAGTATTTTAAAATTTTTTTTTTTTTTTTGAATGTTAAAAATTTTTGGTGGATGATATTTTATCGCTTTTATATGCGCATGTTAATATGTTAACATTACTGTTAATGGTCTGTTAATTAACAAAGGGGAAAGCTATTAAACATTTCTTCTTCGGAGTAACGGGTATATCGAAGTCGGGCAGCTATGTTTTTATACACTTGAAAAGTGTATTATAATTTTGCCCAGAACGCATAGAAGGAGCATAGAAGGAATCATCTCCGACCACATGAAGTATATATATACTTGATCAGCACGTCGATTCAGCTTTGTCCGTCCGTCTGTCTATTTCAAACGCAATCTAGTCCCTCAGTTTTAAAGTTAATAAATCCTCTAAATGCTCACAACGATTATCTGTTGCCAGTCTAAAAGTCTATCCCACACGGCAAGCGTATCTCTACGCGGTTTGCGAGCGATTTGCGAGCGATTTGCCCGCGTTTTTTGTAGCGTTTCATTCCGCTGCAGCGCTTGTCTGGCCATAGCTTTGGTGTTTGTGCTTTTTGGCGCGTAGACCGCTTCGATTTCGCAAGCGTACGCTGATTTTGCGCGAATGCCAATTAACATTAGCCTAAAGTGCAGCTGACAAAATACTACGCAAACTTCAAAACAAATGCAAAACAAAAAGCATTCATGAGTCAGCATGAGAGAGAGTCTTTCACTGGGCCCACTATCTGGCTCGATTTTAATATTGGTAATAAGCTTTAGGCGATAAGCTGATATGGCCACTCACAAACTTCGACCCCACAAACATTTTTGCGTAATTTTCTGCAATTTGAACGATTAATCATACAATTTATTTTTGGGGCCACTAATTATAAATTTTGATCAACTGATCCTACTCAGTCAGCTGCCAAATGCAGTTGAAAATATATAAGTTTTTGTCTAGATTTTTGTTTATCTTATCTATTTTTTTGGGAGGGGGGCGATCACATGGCCCACATTGGCGTAAAATTGTATAAATGTACAATGAACTTGACAGTGTCAGAGGAATGGCAAATATTTTATGTTATTAGATTTTTTTTCGAGCAAACGTCAGAGTTAGTTGACTATGTCATAGGGGATAATTGATAAGATATAATCAGTGACTTAAGTAGCATCAGACAATGAATTACAGGAACCTGTTCGGGTTCTGGTAAGCAACACAGTGAAAGGATCGTTTCGGTTCAGTGAAAAATAAATTGTTTAAAAAAATCAAGTAATGTCTTAACTACTTTTAGGGCGTTCAGCTCAGAACCGTTTTGTAGCCCAATTCCGAAATATTTTCCAAAAGCAAACATTCATTAGCCTCTAATTGCTGCATTAACTCCCTAGCATACCAATTGTGAAAGCCTAAGTGAAATTCCTTACTTGAACCCCAAACAAATAGAAACATTTGTGGCCTACAATTTAACCCGCATAGCACATGCCAATGTCGGGCTTACTTCAGGCTGTCCTTGCCCCTGTCCTATAAATAACCTAAGACACAAAAACGTAGCTACTTTCCCCCCTGCAGTTTTGTTCTGCGCTCCTCTCTGACTCCCTCTCTTTCCTCTCAACAATTAAAATGATTAATTAAGGCGCAGAAGCAACAGCAGGACACTTTCAGTCTAATGACTTAATTAACCCTACGAGTGGAGTGTTTCATCCTAATGTGCTCGCCTTAACAGTCCGGAAAGAAAATTGAGGGATCAATTTTTGACCCTTTTTCCACGTAAACTGTTCAGGGCCCAAAGATGTTAGTTTAATTAAAGCGTAGCCCGACAGGCTGTGGCAAGTGGCAATTGGGCATGCCTTAAAGGTGTCCCATAACAGCTGCTCCCCTTCTTCTGTCACTTTATTAAACGCTTCGCTGGCCTGATCCTGACAAACGTAACTGCCCATTTTACACCTTGTCTATAACTCAAGGCCATGTCTTCCCAGCTTGTTCCATATTAAATTACAAAATATATTGTCATGTACATTGTCAACACTAAATACATCTACCATATTGTATCTGATTTCCTTTTGCGATAACTTTGCTTGGCTCCAATCAAAACTAATTTAGCCAAGGAATTCCGTCTGCAAACATTAACATCCATTAATTTGACATTCAGATAAAAAATAATTTATGTTAATAAAATTGTAATAGTCGGAGCTGTCAGCAAATGGCGACGAACATGCAAGCCAATCGAATCGGATCGAATCAATTAATAAATGAAATCTTAAACTGAAATGTGTCGCCGCCTGGAAGTGGGTATTGCCCCAAGACATTTGCCATTAGTCCAGAAAAGTAATTAGAACGCCAACTACAACAGCAGCTGATTAACCTTTGTGTAACTGACTTTGACTTTAACTTTAAGGAGACAGATGCAAAACAAAGTTCAAGTGTTGATGAGTTTAATAAGTTTTTAAAGAATCAATTACAGTGTTAAAAAAAATTTCCACATACTTTTCACGGGAGCCAGTACATGTATTCTCATTGCCAAAGTTATGGCCCAAAAAAAGCTTTTTGCCATTTTACCTCAAATAACTCGCGTATGGACAGTCTGATTGTTCATAACCTTAATAATTCCGATAGCGATGAGAGAAATCTAATTTATTATAATCAATAGTTTGACTAATTAAACGCGATGGCTGAGAAATGCGGCTTACAGATCTGGCTTTTTCAACTTATTTTGAGAAATTTCAACCTTGGCCATCACTGGCTTAACTATTTTATTTTATGCGATTTTTCCTTTAAGTTGATTATAAAAGCACATTTAATTCTCCGTTGAACGGTTATTGTAGCAATAATTTGGATACCATTTGACGAAGTTAGGCGCGTTCTTCTGAGTACACATCAAAATCTAGTATTTGTTTGCAGTGCCCCTAAAGGCCTATATCCAGCACTCCGGAAAATTAATTTCGTTACAGTATTTTAGATAAATATAAATACTTTCTAAAAACACATGAACATCAAAGCAAAGCCAAAGTGTTTCTAATTATATCAAATACTAGTACGAAATAAATTTTCCGGAGTGCTGGATATAGGCCTTAAAAGTAAACTCAGTTTTGATTGGCGCCAGATTCAAAAAATCTCTTTCAACACTTAAAATGATCAGCAGACTTTGTTGCTTTCACTCTTCAACGATTTGCAAATTTCCATAGTGGTATTCCTGAAGGTTATTTGGACTCAGCTGTTATTTCAACATGGAGAACGTTGCAAGATTCTGCACTTCAAGATCTAGTAATAAAAAAAATAATAAATAAAAAGTGTCAATTATAAAAAACAATTAACAAACACCAAATAATATTTGCACATTAATTCTTCATAGTTCGCTATCCATCGATTTTGCGATATTTTCCGAATATTTGGGGTTTACAATACTATACTAGACAACTTTCAATTTCTTAGATCATAATGGCGCGCAATAAGCAGGACAATTTCATGTCCTATATCATAACTAAAGCATCTTTTCCACTGAGATCGAAAGGATAGACTTCTACAGTTTGGGTTATGTTATGTTTCCAAAAAACGTAGTAATTTTTGTTTCAGTCAAGCGAAGTAAATTTTTTTTATAAATTTTGGTTAAGGAGGTATGCAGATCAAGATTATTTTCCATTTTTGCCACTCCCCCTCCCGCCCCCGCAATTTTAAAAAAACGTCATATCTCCCACAGTTTTGTAGATAGATAGTTCGTTGCAGAGATAGTCATCAGCAATATGTATCGATTGCCGAAGAAATGATAAAGATCGGATGAGCAGTTCTCAAGTTATGAGCAAATTAGTGAATCACCCCCGCCACCCCTCTCCCATCCTTTCACAACCAACGCCGCACAATGTTAGATAGAGGGAGAGGGAGAGAGAAAATTAGAGATGAGCGCAACAGCACTGCATTCAGCTCCTACTCTAGGTACAGAGTACCGACTTTCTCACGTGTTAGAAAGAAGCTTAAAATTTAGAACGATTCAAGGGGGAGGGAACGGCTAAGTCGACATCCACCACGGGCGGAATAACCACACGCTACGCCACTGCTGCAATGCAATGTGTTTTTGAAGGTTTTACCAATAATTGTGATATAATCTCTTGTTGTTATATGGTTTGTTGCGAGTACCTGGAGAATAAAGAGTTTAAACATCTTAAAAACACTTTGGTAGAACATCAACATTAAGGGCCGTTTTCTCATGTTGCTGTTTTTGCAAATCTAGGTGGATTTGCTGCATTTGCTTTGCTCATGTTCAAGGCTTGCCTTCTAGATGGATTTCGTTGCCATCTACTTCATCCTCATTGATTTCAAAACTATGTACATGCTTAACCAAATAATGTATTTTTATGTATGCTCGCTTATGGTCACACTGAAAAATATTTAAAATCAAAAAACAACCGCTGCTAAAAACATTTAAGTCTGAATTGATAATAAGAAGACCCAAAATGGAAAATATTGTATGTGCCTTTTATATGCAGATCCGCATACCAATTCCTCTAGTTCATTGCTGAAGCTGAAAATAGCCATGATTGAGGATTTTATAGGATTTTAAACTATAGTGTTATACGCAAATAATTTGATCAAATATGGCCGACAAGTTTCACAATTTTGCCTATATGGACAAATTTTCATCGAAATTTGATGAAAAAATTTCGATGAAAATTTGTCCAAATTATTTTCCTGTGTGAACTTAGCTTTAGAACTATTGCAACAACCGATTGCTCAAAAACCACCTAGTTGCGAAATCTAGGTGGATTTCGATTTGAGCAAAAAAACGAGAGCGTAAGTTAAAGTCGGCTCTAACCGACTTCGATATACCCGTTACTCATGAAAAAACATGTTTAACAGTGTTCCCGCGTTCCTTAGTGTGACCATCCAAAAAGTATGCAACATTTTTTTAGGGTGGTAGCGGGGAGGGCTTGGTTCACTTTTTTGCTTATAACTTGAGAACCGTTCATCCGATCTTTATCATTTCTTCGGCAAATCGATTCATTTTGCTAATTACTAACTATCTCTAGGTGGTACAAAACCTCTATCTTTAAAACTGTAGGAGATATAACTTTTTTTCCAAATGTCGGTGGCGGGAGGGGGCGTGGCAAAAATTTGAAACAAACTTGATCTGCGTGCAGATAAAAGAAGCATTTGTCCCATACATGTCAAACCTCTATCTCTTACCACCTCTGAGATCTAGGTGTTCATACAGACAGACGGACGGACGGACGGACGGACGGACGGACGGACGGACAGACGGACAAGGCTAAATCGACTCGGCTGTTGATGCTGATCAAGAATATATATACTTTATATGGTCGGAAATGATTCCTTCTGCCTGTTACATACATTTGCACGACTTTAGTATACCCTTTTTACTCTACGAGTAACGGGTATAACAAGAAAACGGCCCTAAGAGAGCCAAATGAACAGCAAACAGCTGACTAATTTCTGGGCTAAAATGTGTCGACAGCGCAAGTGTACAGTCAAAATTTATTTCTTTATGTTTTTTAATTGTTCTAAGTGTAAACGAGGGTTTCTATCGGGTTTTTCATTGATTGCCCTACTGTCTGTCACGTCTTCGTCTATCTTGTGCAATGTTTGAATACGGTGTGACCATCGTTCAAGTTCTTCAAAATACCTTCGATATATTTACTACATGGCGGCTATTTTCACAAAAGGAAGAGCCAAAAATAAAAAAGGAGCCAAACAAGGCAATGGAATTATTATTCTTTACTGATAACCCTAAATAAAATCACAAAATCAATGACTATTCACCAGCCGCACAGACCAACTCCATAAGCCATTACTGCATCTACTAGGAAGCTGACTTTTTCAGTAGATTAATCTACTAGTTTTGGAAAATTCTGTCGGTATATGGGTCATTCCTTTGTAAACCGAACGGTATTAACACTCGTTATTTTTAATTTCCATAAAAAAAAATCCGAAATTAGATCTCGACATGCCCACCAAAACTTTATTTGCGGTTTTGCTCAAAGTTTCTTTTATCCATTTTATAAACAATTTCCAAAATCGGCTAAAACCAAAAAAATGGAAAAACATGGTTTTTTATAAACTGGATTTCTTAGGTTTCGTTTATCGGACATAGCTTTGCCACGGAATCACTTTCAAAGCTATGTGACTGAAACTTGGCAAGTGGTCTTTATATTAATAAAGCTTTTAAAAATGCCAACTTCACTCAGATCGGACGTCTATATCATATAGCTGTCATAAGAATGCTGAATTTGGTTATGGTTTAATTTAGTTTGCAAACTATGCTCACATTAATCCACAACAAAATGCAATTAATTTAATATTGTTTAGATCATACGTAGTAGATTAGTGGCCCCATTCACAAGAACCTTGAGATCATACTATGCAACTACCAATTGACATTTAAAATCCTGTTATTTTCCGATAAAACAAAGGAGATATAATTCAAGATTTGAACCAAAACCTTATACTTAACCTTGGCCATAGAGACAGACTCAGCCTTGTTTTAAAGATACTACAAAATATGATTAAAATCTGAGAGCTATTAAGTCTGACAAAGTTATTAATCAATACATTTTAAAATTCTTCGTCTTCCTTCAAAAGACGCTGTAATTGTATTGCCAAACCTCGCGCTACATTCAGCACCGAAATTAATATTCCAACGATGAAATTAAAAAATGAACTGAACTTCCCTGGAAAAACAATACCCTATTGACCACCAACCATTCCAATAAAAACTTTTATCAGAGTATTTAAACAATTTATTAATCACACTTCGGGGTATTTAAGAATTATTATCGGACTCTCTTTTAAAGAAATTGTTAAGCCAAATATTTCTCAAAGTATAATAAATTTCAAATGTCTATGACTCACTACAAAAATAAGAGCGTACGAACGGGTTAATGCAAATGCAAATTTTTACTCGCCTGTTGTCGCCAGCTGGGTGATCGATTATGCTGGAAGTAAAATCAGTTCGCTTGCTAATCATAATAATTGATTTGTAAATATTTTGATTACATTTGCAAAATGCTAAGGAATTTTTGTTTTAAAAAGTGCAGATGCATAAATTCAAAGCCACCCATAGAGACAGAGATATCAGGGCGAGCCTTGAGTTTACACTTATTTTATTTTCTAAATATGTTTAGCAAATTTTTTTCTAACTTTGCTCATAATCTTTCCGGTTATCGTGTTGGATGAAGCTTAATCCTGTAAAGACTATGAGAATGGATGCCAGTGGGAAAAATGCCAAAGAAGACATGGCAGGCGTTTTTAAAAAAACACACACAAAATGTTTGACAAATTACAAAAACTCGGCCCTTAATTTCTTTACACCGAAAATTAACAGACAAAATTCTTTGAGTATGCCAGTGTTAGAAATGGCTTTAGCTATTGATCACTTTTACAGAACTCTTAAAGGACTTCTTGGTTCGCAAGAGTAAGCAAAGAAGCACAAAGGTTCCATATACTTCTTATGCCTAATTCTGCCTTTACTTACAGCCGGCCGGAACAGCTGCCAAAATCCATCCAAATTCTAAGCGTTAATCGTCGTCGATATACCTTTAGACCTGCCAAATATAGTCTAAGACATAGATTCTCTGGCGGCCAGGATCAAAGACCACAACAGGCACACTTTCTTGGCTATCAAAGTGATTCGAATATACCAGTTGAGCTATCGGAATTTCAGGCCAGTACCAACTACGTTCGTACTGCTGAACCCAGATCAATCTCCGCTGGAGATAGGCGTCAATTTTTCCAACAGCGTTCAATAATGGAGAATATGCGTCAGGCTATGAGACTACGTTGGATGAATTTAAGACAGAGAATTGTACCATCTGGTAGGAATCTTGCTTCCGAAAATCCATCTAGATCCAATAATACCCAGCACAGATTTTTAAACCTTTTCCAACGATTTCAGACGGTAAGTGAACGACTAAGGAAAAAAGAATATTCAAACAGTAGCACCAGTACTTAATTTTAGAAGAAGGTTATATGTATAGCTGTTTCATTGTCTTATACAAAAACTTTCTCCTCGTTTTAAATAGTTAAAAAGAGTCTTTTGAATATACTCTTTTAGTTAATAGAAAAGAGCGTTTCAGTTCGGAATGCTTGTCTTTTAAAAAGTCAAACTATTGCCCAAACTTTTTTTAAAACTATCTTCAAAGACTCTTTTTGTGCACTGTAAAACACTCTGTTGTTGTTGTAGCGGCCTCGTTTTTTGGGTTGTACAAAGGGATAAGAGAGAAAGAAAGTATGTTAGAGGAGGATAGTGAGTTTGAAAGGTGGGGAAGTATAGAGAGTGGGATTATAGAGTAGATAGAGTGGATGTCGAATCATCGAAGGATAGCCCTAGGAAGGCTGCGCACTCGGTATGGGTGCGTCCAGAGAGTGCGTCTCTGTACCTACAGTAGCAGCGCTGTTGCTGCGATGCTGCAGCGATCTGTCTTTCGGTCATAACTTGTCCAATAGATGGCGCCACCACTTGATTTTCAAAACTGACCAATACATGGAGCCGTCCCAGGTATCGGATTCTCGTAGTCTTAAGGCTGTTGTGATAGCCATTTGCTTAGCTACGAGGTCTAGTGGTAGAAGGTGTCGTTCGGAGAGCCCCGCTAATACAGATTTCGGTACTTCTCTGTACTTTATGCAGATTGTTCAGGGTTGATTGTTTCCCGAGTGCTGGGGAAAATGGGGGAAAACCCCATTTGCGGCCAATGGCCTTTTTACAAGAGAAACAAGTGAGAAAGTCGGTCGAGCCCGACTATAATATACTCTGTACCTAGAGTAGGAGCTGAATGCAGTGCTGCTGCCGCGCTCATTTCTAAGTTTCTCTCTCTTCCCCTCTCTCTCTCTCTAAGATTGTGCGGCGTTGGTTGTGATAGGGTGGGAGGGGAGTGGCGGTTATTTGCTCATAACTTGAGAACCGCTAATCCGATCTTTATCGCTTCTCCGGCATATCGATACATATTGCCAATGTCTAACTATCTCTAGAAGTTACGAATCATCTATCTACAAAACTGTGGGAGATATGACGTTTTTTCCAAATTGCGGGGGCGGGAGGGGGCGTGGCAAAAATTAAAAATAAACTTGATCTGCCTGCAAGTATAAAAAGCATTTGTCCTATACATGTCAAACTTCTATCTCTTACCATCTCTGAGATCTGTTTGTTCATACGGATGGACAGACGAACGGACAGACGGACGGACAGACGGACGCACTATGGTTCCAAATCACAAAGCTGGCCAAAAGTCGAAAAAAAAATATTTTTTTATGGACTTTTAATGATTGGAATAGTTCTAGTGGTACATCTAGTTTGTATTCTGACTGTTAATAAGGAGGAAGTGTCCCCACCTGGCTCAGGTATGAGCTACGTTCGTGAGCATCGATCGTGCCTCAATATAATGAATTAAAATTTTTTCATTAAAATAATTATTTACTTATTATACGTCGAAAATAACACAACGTTTAGCAGCGTATAGAATAGCGAAAAATTAACCGATTTGGATTCTTCTCTGGGAAGTAAGTACAATTTAAATGTATTACTCCAAATTATTATTAACAATGCATTAAATAGTGATTCGTTAGGAAAAGTAGAGGTTTTTTTCTTGGTCACATTCTGAAAAGTCGTGTTAGAAAAAGCAATAAGTCAAAACTCCCTTCAGATTCCACTCTCAAACAAATAAGAAATTGTTGTTTAGACGATTCTTTAAAACATATTCAAAAATTAGCTGCATATTGCTGCAGATTAAGTCTCGGTGATGATTTTTGTGCCACTTTTGTCGCCACATAATATATATACACTGCTCGACAGCACTCTCCCCCAATTCACAAACCAACTTTTCTAAAGTATTTTGGCCCGCTGAGCACGAAAATCGATATGAAAAAAAAATCTGTCAAATAGTTATCGAGATATTATCAAATACGTTTTCGAAGAAATTGTTCGCCATATTGATTCCGCCATTTTGTTTTCTAAATTTTGACTTCGTATTCGTGATCAGCGAGCCCGAAAATGCCCGAGTACAGACTTTCAGCCAAATAAAATACGTTTTTCGACTTTTGGGCGTCTTTTTGGGATTTGGGACCACTGTTGGACGGACGGACAGACGGACATGGCTATATCGACTAGGCTGTTGATGCTGATCAAGAGTATATATACTTTATTGGGTCGGAAATGATTCCTTCTCCCACTTACATACTTTTGCACAAACCTGATATACTCTATGTACCTTCGGTACAGAGTATAAAAAGCAATGGTTGCCTTTTTTATGCGTTCATTTATGTTGTGCTGTTATGCGTTCCAGAGTAGTTTCTTGTCTAGAATGACACTCAAGTAAATATTTGGCATTGATTTTAGGAGGAATGAGATCAGAAATTTTGTACTTCCTGGTGAAAAGAACTAATTTCGTCTCAGCCGGGTTTACGCCCAAGTTACAAGATTTTGTACACTGAGCAAGTGTTGTCAGTGCGTTCTGCATGAGGTCACACAGCGTTTGAGGAAATATTCCGCATTTGAAGATGGCAATATCATCCGCGTAAGCCACCACCACGAGTCCCTCCTCTTCCATCAATCGAAGCAGTTGATTAACTGTTACGATCCATAGTAGAGGAGAGAAAACACCTCCTTGCGGAGTACCTCTACTTACAAATCTGCGAGCAGTTGCACCGCCGAGTTGGGAATACACCGTTTGTTTGGTTGATGAATTTAGCTAGATTTGAAACCAACCGAAAGAGATTTCTGTGGCACCGAGATATGGTTTTGGGTTGGAAGAGATTTTTGTGACACCGCTGATTTTGAAAACAGCATTTCGACACTGACGAAATTAGCTTGGCCTCCTCTTTCTATTTTTTATACCCTTGGAGAGGGTATATTAAAATTGTCCGGATGTTTGTAACGCACAGAAGGAAGCATCTCCGACCACATAAAGTATATATATTCTTGATCAGCGTGACGAGCTGAGTTGATATAGCCATCCAAACCTCGTATTTATAAGTCCTTTTTATGCTTTCACAAAATTTCAGCAAGTCTTTTGCAAATCGGGCAACTATATAGTATAGCTACCATACAAAAGATAGACCTGAAAAAAAGTTTTAGTATGAAAAACTTTTTTGTTTTCAATGCTATCGCTCCCAAACTCGTTACTGATCAATATGATATGCTAACACATAATTCTGTCAATTCTGATCCAAATCGGATGACTATAGCATATAGCTGCCATAGGAATGATCGGTCGGAAAAATAGTTTTAGTGAGAAAAACTTTTTTGTTTTCAATGGTAGCGTCTTTGTACGTTCAGTTATGAATATTATCTGTCTCAACAAAATTTTAGAGAGTTTGATCAAAATCGGATGAATGTATCGTATAGCTGCCATATAAAAAAAACTGGCAGAAATATACCATGCTCCAAGGGTATATAAACATCGGTCGAGCCGAAGTTAGCTTTCCTCTTCCTTTTTTTTTCGAATTTAAAAAATTAAATAATTGAGCACAGGCACTAAACAACTGTATCATCTCCCTCAATAGATATCAAACTTAACCGCATCGGCGTTATCTAATGCCGGACCTGGTCCTCAGTATGCTATCACCTCGCCTGCCATGGAAATAATCGATATTGTTGGCATAATGCAACAATTGAATAATGTGCTCATCGATTACCTGCTCAGTGATGAAGATTTGGAGGCTCCACCAATGAACAGTCAAATATCTAATGGTACTGGCACCAGGGAATAGATGTAAAGGAATAAACAACTTGTTTTTTTATGAAACGACAGACAACATAAACCAAACCAAGTCAACTCAACTTTGTAATGTCTTTAATTCTAATTTGAAATTTAGTGGATTTTTCACGCCCCATGGAGTTTTAGTGGCCATAAAGTGAGCAAAAAATAAAACCCACAAATGGGAGTGTTGAATCTTTGATGAATGGAATCACCTGAAAGAACCAGTTGGCCAGAGAATTGGAGATGGACTAGGTGAATGTGGTCGTGATAATGGCGATTGTCATAAAGATAATGAAAAAGCATGTACATAATGACCAAGCCAGTTACAGTTACATTTTCTCTGGAGCGCTGGAGTGAAGTTTCTGTTTGTAAAAGAGCGTAGAAAAATATTTTAAGTTTTGTAAGTAATAAAACCAATTTATTGTGCAGTCTTTGGAATTATTTGAAAATTATTTGAAGATGTAAATATATCGATGTTTTAATGTTAAGGTATTTTTAAGGTCAAACCATAGGCAGACGCTGTAAATGAAATGGAGGTGACAGACAGACAAAAAGAACAATTAGTATCGACAAACCGTGAAGAGACAACCTGTATTGACATGGTAAATAGAAAACCGTGTTAATAGTGTGTAAATAAAAACTGAAAACCTGAAGAAAAACTATCGTTTACAAATGCAAAGAACTTTATAGTACTAATCAAATGGTCACACGAATTCAAGAATGCAAAAACAAAGGTCACACCTATACATTAAGTGAAGATGGCGGCATAAATTTTACATTGTATAAAAAAAATTATATTAAACTTGAGTAAAAATCCTGTGAAACAATATGTTGATCGGGAACGGACAGCGACTAAATTACATGTTTTGGACATGTGGGTGGATTGAATTGCAAATTTGCGTTCTCTAGTTAAAGTACAACCTTGACGGCATCACGCTCCCACCTCTATCCCATCCAAAGTGGCCGGAACGTTTACCACATCGTTGACTGACAATTTATGATCTGGCTTATGGTCAAGCATTATAACCAGATTCTATGATCGGAACAGGTGCCACTCATACACTCACTGACTGGTCGTTCAATTGGTGACCCATTTCGTTAAGCCAGCCCCCATGATTCATGACTCTTTTTTGGCTGGCGCCTTCTCTGCTCGTTTGAATGTCATCATCATCAAGTGGTGGTCGCCAGTGCAAAAAAAAAAATTATGAGTTCGACACATGCAACAAGATGCCATTGCGCATTCCACAATGAGACGACAGCTAAATGATGCTCATTTGGTATTTGCCAAAATATTTATGCATTTCGAACATTGACTTTGATTTCGTTTTCTTAAGATAACAAGCCACGCCCCAAATTGGTCAGGTTTTAATATATGGGGGGCGGCAATGAATCAAAAGAAATCTGTCAAACAAGTTTATGACACTTTACTTTTTTTTGCGTGTGTGTTTGTACTTTAGCTGTCTTTGGGCCACGCCGTTGACATTTTAATTTGGCAGCCATCGATGACAATTTAATAAATTTTGTGACTTAATTTTAATTGGGTTCGGTTCGGAAAGTGTTGAGCAATTGATGGGGAGCAGGCAATGGAAGGGCACCTTGAAATTTAGAAGGGAGGAAGGGCCCACCTTGAATTTGCAGATTAGAAAGGGGAAATAGGGTCAGACAACGGAGACGAAGAGGGATTAAAATAGAATTTAATCTGGTACCTAAAATGTCTATATATAAATGCACTTTAATTTGTGTCGCCTTTTCTTCTATTGATTTAAAAGAAAGCTGCGCTCAGAAAGAAGATGAAAAAAAATGTTCTCCGCTGAAAACCAAGAAAATCCAATCTCAAAATGAGATCATTTCTTGATTTAAATTTTTAATTCTTTATCTTACACGGGGGAAAAACCGACATTTTACTCCAGATGACAATACAAACGTTACCAGAAACATTGCATTAACCGTTTTTTTCTTTTGTAGTACAATGTTCTCACTTGAAGAGCAATTTTTTCAGAACCCAAAAACTTAATTTGAGTTGATGTTATTCCGTTTTAAAGAACATTTTGAACTCAACTAGGAAAAATTTGATTGATTTTGGATAAGGTTATAAGCGGATCAGAGAAACTAAATTTTCCGTTTCTGAGCGTCGGAAAGCTCAAGGCGCCGCTAACTTGACAGACACAGGTGCTTACTTGACAATCTGAAACCAGTTGAAAATTAGTTTGTGATATTTCCGACACCTACCTGTCGGAATGTCAGCAGCAAATATACAACAAAAACATTCGCTTGGCGTAATTTTAAACCAAAACGGTAAGATTTTGCATTGCTCTGGACTGCAAACCATATGCAAGTTAGTGTTATCGTTCCGGATGACCATATCTTATGGCTGTCATAGTAGAGCCCTGCACGAGTCTACTCGTAGTGCCCTTCGAATCCCATTTCAAAAAAACAGTTCGAATACATCAGCTCAGGAAATGTTTCCGAATCGAATAGTTCAGTACCTGCCTTTCCATAATGATCTATTTGACTCGTTCAAAATAAAAGAGCTCAACGGTTGCGATTTACTCAGAAATGTCTGACTTAGAACCCTACGCAGGCGCAAGCGAGCCATGCGCTCCGTTTTTTCGTCCTGTTCGTGAGCCGGGAGTCACAGTTTGGGAGCCAGGAGCAGACATTCGGCTGACGACTTATAAGATCGCGAAAAAAAATAACAGTGGATAAAAATATTAATAATAAAAGAACATTAATGCCAATCAAGTGGAAAAGCATGCCAGGATTCATGCACAAGCGCAATTCACTGCTAAGGGGTCTCCATGGTAATAAAACCGCAAAGAGCTTAAGAAACCGGTTTTTAAGTCCAAAATGACGACGCATAATTAACCATAACAACCATGGATGACCAAAAGTAAAAAAATATAGTCAAGATCATAAAGAATGTTTGAAACAGAGAATCGAAACCGTAACCCGTAACCGCTAAAACACTCAAAAATTTGAAACCGAAACCGTAACCGTAACTGAAAAAAAAAATGTTTTCAAATAACCGTAACGGATAACCTTTATTTACAAAACCGCTTATCAGTACCGTAACCGAAACAAATATATGGGTTAATTTCGGTTTTTCCGCTTACTAGTAAAAATTTCGATTAGATACAGTACAATGAACATTTTACATACATATGAGTTTATTCACTAAAGTTTGCTGCTTATTTATTATGCGCCGTACAGTTTTTAATGGGCTGGCATAACTACGAAATGCCTGGAAAGTATCTTATACACATTGGCGCTATTTATTTTTATACCCTGTACCCATTAAAAATGGGTAAAAGGGGATCATGATGTTGTGCAAATGTATGTAACAGGGAGAAGGAAACATCTCCGACCCTATAAAATATATATATTCTTGATCAGTATCAATAGCCGAGTCGATTTAGCCATGTCCGTCTGTCCGTCTGTCCGTCCGTCCGTCTGTCCGTCCGTCCGTCTGTCCGTCTGTCCGTCTGTCTGTATGAACGCGTCGATCTCAGAGATGGTAAGAGATAGAGGTTTGACATGTATGGGACAAATGCTTCTTTTATCTGTACGCAGATCAAGTTTGTTTCAAATTTTGGCCACGCCCCTCCCGCCCCCGCAATTTGGAAAAAACGTTATATCTCCACAGTTTTGAAGATAGACGATTTGTACTTTCTAGAGATAGTTAGTAATTAGCAAAATAAATCGATTTGTCGAAGAAATGATAAAAAATCGGATGAACGGGTTCAGAAGTTATGAGCAAAAAAGCGAACCAAGCCAACCCGCCAACACCCCACCCACCCTAAAAAAAATGTTGCATACTTTTTGGATGGTCACCCTAAGGAACGCCGGAACACTATTATACATGTTTTTTCATGAGTAACGGGTTTATCAAAGTCGGTTAGAGCCGACTTTAACTTACGCTCGTTGTCAATTTTATAAGGGTTTTTTTAAGGCGGGCCCCCCCGACTGCAACGGTCTTACTTGTTTTATTTTATTATTTCCAGAGCCGCTCCGACAATGTAGTGTGCAATAGGCAACAACTTTCGGATGCATTTGTGTGCGGCTGAGGTTTTTTTTGCTTTTTTTATTTTGGAGACATACTGCTATAACGACAACCCAAAACGCGTCGGAAGATTAGAATTGAATTAAACCAGAGGTTATATACATAGCCACAGCCAGCTCCAAGGACCGGTGGCAGAATGTTTGTAAAAAAAAATGTTTTTTGTGTAATGGAAGTGTGTTGCTGATATTTTGAATTAATAAGGTTATCCTAGGCATACATATATTGGCCCTCAGCAGATGCTGACGGCTTCACCTTGTTAATTGCACATGGTGTGTAATTGTTAGAAAGATTACACACACACTCGCACTTGCACACTCGAATAATGGACAACATTAATTCGATTGAATTATCTGGGAAATAAGCCCCAATTCAAGTTTGACGGAAATTTGCAGTGCAGTATATATTCATTAATTAAAGGTATCACTTGCAAAAATAATTTGAAAATTAAACAGTTCTAATGAACAATCTCACTTCTTCATCAATATGTTTCTAAAACTTTAAAACAGACGAAAATAATGGTGAAAATTCTGTATAAGAAAGAACTAAGTACATTTACTGAATAAATGAGATTCCAAATGGGGCATGATTTGTCAAAGTAATATTTTATACTAATAACCGTAACCGTAACCGAAACCCGAAACAGAATAAGGCTAATAACCGTAACCCTAACCGTAACCCATATCGCATAACCTTAATAAAACCGTAACCGGTAAAAAACGATCGGCCAAAACAGTAACCGTAACCCAAACCGTTATTCGTTTCGGTTTTTTAATCTCTGGTTTGAAACCACTTTCCGTGATTGAGAAATCATCAAATCGCGGAAAAATACCATTGCGGATCAAAAATATTAATAATGTCAAGCTAACTTTACTTCCCAGTCAAGTGGAGAATCATGCCAGTATCAATGCTTAATCGCAATTCGTTAATGGGGGATCTCCATGGACCGCTAAATACCTTTGAAACTACTTTTCATCACCATAAAGGACCACACATAACTACAAAGCCATGATTTTATAAAATTTATTAAATTATTTTTGTGTGTTACAAAAAATTGTGTTAGCGGTTAGTTTTTTTTTAATATTACAGTTTAAATTATTTTGTAATATTACAGTTTATAAACATTATTTGTGTAATCATGGATCAAGCCCTGTGTCGGTGATAAGCTGGAAAGGGCGGCAGTTCTCAACAACCCATTCAGTTGCCAGCTTGCAAACTTCATTTTTATCATCTGCCCCGATTTAAACTGTTGCCGTCTCTGCTTCCTGGCTTTGGCTTGTGGTCTCTTAAAAACATTTGTACCAGGTCAAGTTCGAAGTAGTGTTGCCATTGAATCATTTTTAGTGATGACAAAAAGTGACCAGACGTTGCTCCGTCCCCGCTTCTGGCTTATATCAAATTTGCCCGATATGAGCTCCAACTTAACCTCTTGCAGACTAAGATTTACTGCGCTTGAAGAGTTCTGTTTTTTATAGTTTTTTAATTTTCTTTTAATAAAATAATAAAATCTTTAGCAACACTTACCGCTGAGTCCATTTCGACACAAGCAAATTATATGTTTTTTCAACTGGGAGGAGCAAATACTTTTCTCTGAAATATTTTTAATTTATTGCTCTGGAATTTCTGACGTTGAACCCTACGAGCTATGTAATCATTGCGTTCAGCTTGTTTGTTCTAGTTGATTTGTTAACATGAGCTGTTTGAACTGAACTGTTCAAAACTCGTACAAAATCGTACAAAATATTCCAAATGTCAAAGGCTTTTGAATCGATGAATCGTTGACTAACTTTAGAATAAAACCTGAACTGACTTAAAACTAACTACTTGTGCAGGGCTCTATGTCATAGAACCGATCGGCCGGCAAATGGGTCTTTTTTGTTTTCAGTGTTCGCGTTCCTTAATTCTTCCGTTATAAATATCAAATACTTTCAAACAGTTTTGCTTAATTTGGTCGAAATCGGTTATTTTTTATTTTCCCTTTTTTTGGATCGTTCGGTCGGAAAATGAGTCTTAATAAACAAATACTTTATTGTTTTTTAATTTAATCGTTCTTAAGATGGTAATTGTTAATTTTATGTGTTTTCAAAACGATTTGCAAATGATTAGTCCGGAAAGTAATAGGACTGAGTCGATTTACAAAAATTTATTGAGCCAATCGATTGGTACAGTTTTTATATCATTTAAATTGCAATTTCTTCTGAGCACATAATTGATTCCGAAAAGTTCAAATCCTTATGTAACCATACTTTTTATTTGTGCCTGGAACACTATTCTTGGTACCCAATATACCCAACTGTGCACAAAATATTGGTACATGGATACCAAATTATGAACCGTTTCATTGTTTCAGTTGGTATCCTTAGAGAAAACGCGTCAGAAGCGTGGAACAAACTATATAAGAGCGATATAAGATATCATGCCAGAAAATGTAGTCGATTGGTTAACATTATAGATGTATTTAATAGAGCATTGGACTCTTCCTATCCGTTGCTTTCAAGTCTTTGTTTGAAAGAAAGAAATAAGCTTAACAAAAAGAAAAACCTCCCAAAAGAAGTTATTGATCTTCTCGAATTTCCGGATGCAGAATTTCATAAATTCGCAGATCTGTATGATGATGAAGAAGAAGAGGATTACGAATTTACTTGTCATTTAGACAATTTCTTTAGGTGGGGAAATTGAAGAAAACTAAGCAAATAAATACAACAATTCTTGTATATAAAAATAAATTTTAATAAAAGTATATGATTTTTTAAGTTTTGGTATTTTATTAGCTATTATTAGCAAAATTTATAATTTAAAAAAATGTATTATAATAAATGCGAAATAAATGGATTATTGTTGGTATGGGGGCGGAAGGAAGGCGCGGTCCAATCGCCTAAATTTTTTTTTCGAAATTTTAGTTTAGTCTAACGATCATTTGTGCAAATTTGTAGAGCTCTAGCTTTATTTTTAAAGTCTATGCCAAAATTACTGACTTTTTTCCCATAGTGCAATCGTTACAATTCTTTGAAAACTTAAAAAATATTCTCCTTCTGCGTCGATGCAGCGCTGCGAGAGCGATTTCCAAGCATTGAAGGCGTCACGGAAGTCATTCTCCGAATAGCCTTAGAGCCGGGTGTGGATCCCTCTGTCGTCTCAAAATGCTTCCTCTTGGCCTTCAGGGAACAAAAGCCGGGCCCCAGCTCGACGTTGGATCAAGCTTCCGATCCCATTCCCACGACCCGTTTAATTAACCTGATAAACGAATAAACTCCCTCGTTTGCGAGTCGAGTCTTGCGAACTGAAGCCGCCTCATACAAACGTCTCGTCGCAGATTTACCGAGTTTCACACAAAATTAATCGAATCTGCCCAACGAACGCTGCATTTTCGGCTTGCACCACTCACAGAAACACGTCGCGCGAAAATGCCTGTCCTGACTCCCCAGGTGCTCGGAGACAACTGACCAGCCGCTCGCTCGTTAGCTAGGAACGCTATCTACCGAATCCAGTCGGTGCGCGCACGCTCCGAAGTACAGTCGCGGCGGAAGAAAATCAGTCCTATTACTTTCCGGACAATCCCTGTATATCTTATAGCTGCAACGCACTGATCTGTCGTAAAATGGATCTTAGTGAGCGTTTTTAAATTGGTGATTGTTAATTTTATGTGCTTTCAAACAGACTCACAAAATTAGATCGAGATCGGATGACGATCAGTCGGAAAATGGGTTTTAGTAGGAACAATTTTTTGATTTAAATGAACATTTGCAAGGAAATAAAAACTTTGGCCCTGTCGATGTGAGCTTAGCCTTGTCGCTTAATTTTAAATGCATTTTGAAAAATATCGATTTTAGGCTTGGTATAGTTTGGCCGTGTTCTTGTTCATAGAGAAGAAGAAGAGACAAGACAAACTTCTTTTCTTCTATAAGTCATTACAGTTTTGATTCATGTTGCAAAAATGTCACCATAATATTTCTTAGAATATTGTGTTTGAGTTTCAGTCTTCTATCTCCAGTAAAACTTCTTGGAAACCTTTCAAATACAAAAGTATTCCCCCCTGATTGCTAAATGCAAACACATTTTTTTGACTCACCCGATAGTTCTCGCCTTGGCGCGCTACGTGCCTAAATTCACGCAATATTTCTTGTTTTCTCCAAAAACTAATTTTAAATCCTTTAAACGTAAGCGTTTGCGGTTTTGACGCAATTGCCCCCAGCACGTAATCCATGAAAAAGTCCAAAAGGCGTATTTGCATATACTTGTACGTATTTAGCACTTATGGCTACTTTTATTGGCCATGACCAAAAAAAAGAACCGTGTGCTTAGCGTCTGCGTCACCACAAAACATAGAACAAACAGAGTCCAAAAGCTCAAATGACTCAGTTTCAAATACCCCAAAAGAAATATGACAAAAATGCAACTAGTAATCCATAAAAATGTGGAAACATTCTTTGGATAGGTTCAAGGTAGGTAGGTAAAAACAAATGTCTGGCATTGAGAATGTGACAACCTGTTGCTGGTTAGGGGAGGGAAGGGAGAGAGAGACCAATCAAATTCAATAGAAATGTTCTTTTGGGCATAGTAAAAATAAAATATCAATTTCACTTGATTTTCCGCTTTTTTTCGTTGTCGCGGAAACCTAAAACTTCGATTCCCAAGCGACAGTTGACACTTGTCGAGTTGCCCTCTGAACTGCTCCATGCCAGCGGCATTGTGTGGCGAGTCGCCTGGCGGACGCCTGGTTTCGTTTTCTTACCAGTTATGAGCTCGTAAATTATTTAGCATTGTGTTTCCCCCATCTTTTTTCCTGCATTTCCTGCGAAAGTTGTAAAATAACAAAAACAAAACAAAAATAAGGCAAGCGCCAGTCTTTTGGCTGCAATTCGAAAGCAATGCTAAAAGATCCGTTTGCACATAAAAGATTTCTGTATTGACGCCTTCGCCTTGAATCTGGCGTCTTCTGTTGTAAATATCCTAAGGGCAGTGCCAAACGGAAACATTTATAAACGATTGAGATTTGGTTTTTTGGTAGTAATAAAGTTGTTTCAATTAGTGTTTGACTTGCAGAGGCCGACTTTACATTTCGGTTCTAACTAAATGGGGTATATCGATGGTAGGCATCTTTTTGTGGGTTTGGATACCTCGCACTGGAGCACGTACATACGACAAAGTAAAAAGAAACTGAATATTATTCGGAAGCTGTATCGGCTGCAATTATAAGGATTTTCTTTTTTATCTTTTAGGCTCACATATTTTTTATTTTTTTTATGGTACAAAAGCCAAAAACCAATATAAGTGCAGCTCAACTGAATCGGTTGAAAAATCTTGCTCACATTGGATTTTTTTCCATCTTTTCTTTTTATTTTGAAACTTCATTGTTTACTCATTATATGCAAGAGAAAAGTAACTGGACAAATGCAACGGTAATTCAGAATTTTGCTTTCGTCGAGAGAAATTCGCTAAATATTTGCTCTATATTTGGCTCATCTGAATAGGTTTGACACACTTTTAACTTCACTTTTGATTGACTGCGCGTGAATGAAAAGAGGTTGAATTCTTTTAATTCCAAAATTTTAAAACAACTACTAGCCGTTTTTTGTAAAATGGGCCGCGGAAAACCTTTAACCGATTTTGAAAAGGTCAAATAAAATGCTATATTGATTCTAGCTTAAGACACTATGAAATAGCCAAGAAAATCGGTCGAAGTCAAATCGCTGTGATGTGACTATGGAAAAAAAATGAATGGAGGAAAAAAATATGCAACAACAGAGTCGGAGAGGCGACTTATCCTACGAACTGCCTCAAATTCACATCTTTTATGCTGGTAAAATTACGGGGAAATGTCCGTAAATGCTAGTGTGGCCACTGTAAAACGAATTATTCGAAGCGCCAAACACTTGAGGAGATTAAACATACAAAAAAAAACCACCTTTCGAAAGGGGAGCGACTTCGTTTTTGCTCGAGAACACATGACATGGAACAAGGAGTGGAAAACGGTCGTCTTCTCCGACGAAAAGAAGTTCAACCTCGATGGACCGGATGGCTATAATTACTATTTCCACGATATGCGAAAGGAAATGTTTTTAAGTCGTTATCACTCATGTGCAGGTGGAGTAATGGTGTGGGGAGCCATATCGTTTTAAGGAACATGCGAGCTCCAGTTTGAAACCTCGATGATGAACTCTAATGTGTACAAGACTGTCCTCCAAAAGGCTTTTCCCCAGTTTTCGGAGATTTATGGTCATATTCCATGGACGTACCAACATGACAACGCTCCCATCCATACCGCGCGGGCTGTTAAACTGTGGATTAAAGATCAAAACGTCAAATTGCTCGAGTGGCCGCCTTACTCCCCTGACGTTAACATTATCGTTTACATTTGGGGACTTTTGTCCAGAAGAGTATACGAAGGAGGAAGACAATTTAGTTACTCTGGCACCCTAGTTAAAGCAGTTAAAAAAGCCTGGTCAACTATTTCACTAAATGAAATTAAAAACAGAGGCCAAGCTAACTTCGTCTTTGCCGAAGTTTTTATACCCTTGCAAATGTTTTAATACATCAGAGTTTAAGAACGCCAGCATTAAAAAAAAACAATTTTTCTAAATAAAACCCACTTTTCGACCGCTAGTTCCTATGACAGCAATAAGATATAGTCATCCGATTTTGACCAAAACTCCCAAATCTGTATAAAAGCGTTTAATATTAATAATCGCTGAAGTGAGGCACGTTAACATTAAAAAAAAAAGTTTTTCTCATTAAAACCCACTTTTCGACCGATAGTTCCTATGACAGCTATAAGATATAGTCATCCGATTTTGACCAAAACTTCCAAATCTGTATAAAAGCGTTTAATATTAATAATCGCTGATGTGAGACACGTTAACATTAAAAACAAAAAAAAAAATTTTTCTTATTAAAACCAATTTTTCGACTGATAGTTCCCATGGCAGCTATAAGATATAGTCATCCGATTTTAACAAAAACTTCCTAATCTATGTGAAAGCATAGAAATTAATAATTGCTGAAGTTGGGAGCCGTTAGCATTAAAAACAAAAAAGTTTTTCTCACAAAGACCCACTTTTTCAACCGATAGTTCCTATGGCAGCTATAAGATATAGTCATCCGATCCGGTCGGTTCCGACATATTAGCAGTGTGCAGTAAAAAAAGACTCTGTGCAAAATTTCAGCTCGATAGCTTTAAAACTGAGGAGACTAGTTCGCGTAGAAACAGACAGACGGACAGACGGACAGACAGACGGGAGACAGACAACGGACGGACAAAGCTCAATCGACTCAGCTCGTCGTCCTGATCAAGAATATATATAGTTTATAGGGTCGGAAATGAATATTTCTATGCGTTGCAAACTCTGGGCAAAATTATAATACCCTTTGCAAGGGTATAAATATTAAGATATGTTTGAAATAATTAAGAACAAGGGTGGGCATACCAAATACTAAATTATGCTAAAACAGTGTCCTTTATTAATTAAGTTCCAATGCCTTGAAATTTTGCTTTATAGACTTATGTTTAATAGTTTTAGTGGTCAAACCTATTCAGTTGAGCCAAAAAAATTGAGAATTTTGTTATGTTTTTGAAAAATAATAAAATTATATAAAAACAAAACTAACAGAACAGAAACTTTGCAATTTCACAAATGACTGATTTCTTTTACACAATAAAATTTATTTCGCTCAAATCAAGTGCTTATTAAAGAGATGCAATGTTTCAAACCCTAAACAAAAGTCAAACCTATTCAGTTGAGCGGCACTGTAT
>JAEIFU010002122.1:0-50370 GCA_018904235.1 Lordiphosa stackelbergi
AAAATGCGATATCTTATGTGTTTTGCTTTTGTAAATATCCAAACTATCAGCAGACTCTCTCAAACTCGCTTTTTGCTGAGAGAAAAAAGAAGCTTGACAAAATGTGTACACAAATTATACAAATTTACATTTTGTTTTCCCAAGATGATAAAAATAATTTTTAATTTTTTTACATTCTTCAACATTTTTACATTCTTCAAACTCAACAGAAACGAGAAGGCCAAGCTAACTTCGTCTTTGCCGAAGTTTTTATACCCTTGCAAATGTTTTAACAAATTAGAGTTTAAGAAAACCAGCATTAAAACAAACAATTTTTCTAAATAAAACCCACTTTTCGACCGATAGTTCCTATGCCAGCTATGAGATATAGTCATCCGACTTTGACCAAAACTTCCAAACATTGGTAAAACCGCATAATATTAATAATCGCTGAAGTGAGACACGTTAACATTAAAAACAAAAAAATTTTCTGATTAAAACCCACTTTTCGACCGATAGTTCCTATGGCAGCTATAAGATATAGTCATGCGATCCGGTCGGTTCCGACATATTAGCAGTGTGCAGTAAAAAGAAGACTCTGTGCAAAGATTCAGCTCGATAGCTTTAAAACTGAGAGACTAGTTCACGTAGAAACAGACAGACAGACGGGCAGACAGACAGACAGACGGACGGAAAAAGCTCAATCGACTCAGCTCCTCACCCTGATCAAGAATATATATAGTTTATAGGGTCGGAAATGAATATTTCTATGCGTTGCAAACTTCTGGGCAAAATTATAATACCCTTTGCAAGGGTATAAAAAGTTTCCAAGAATGTAAATAAATGATTACTTCTTAAGATCATAATATTGGTCAATGTGTTTCCGTCCATCGACTCTTTCGTTTTGCATACAAAATCGGCAGCCTTGGCAGAAAGCGAACATGCAAAAACAGAACTTAAGTAAGATAACCCCAATTATATACATTAGGGTGTCCCAAAAATTCATAGTCGTATTTTTTTACGCATACCCTCTTAATTTTTTACTTTTAAGTCAAAACAGTTATAAATAAAATTTCACGAAGGTAGGACCATGGTAACCCGTGCCGAATTGCATTGAAACATTTCAGTACTTTCTCTCTGAGGCTGACGCTAACGAGTCTGTCGTGGTAAAACTGAAAACGCTGATCTGACTATTTTTAGATCTGAATTATGGCCCATACGAAAAGATATGTGGGTGAGTCTTAACATGGTACTCCATATCGCGGTTTTTTTGGCTGCTGCGTACCATCTCTTAGGGACATGCAATAGCCCATTATAAACGATTTTAGTGAAAATAGACTGTGCTCTTTTAAATAAATATGAATAGGGAAATGATCTAGAGGTTGGCACAGTTAGCAGCTCTTAATATAGTGATGACATTCTTAAGCGCACTACACAGTTGGCGCAGTTAGCAGCTCTGAATTTGGCGATAATCAAATTTGCGGGTGCTACGGAAATGAAAAACCAAAAACAATACCTCAGAACCGAAACTGTACCGGAGCGATGTTTAGGTTCTTTTTGGCGTTTTCGGTACTAAAAATTTGGGTACTGTAATATCGGTACAATAAAAATGAAAAATATCAGTTCCGGTTCTGATTTGTAATCAGTTCTTTTCGGTATAGGGTTCCGGTTCCGTTTTGATTCCCTGAATTAAACACACAATATTGAGATTGTAAAGCATTTTGGAGTCGCGACACTCAACTTCAGTCCTCTTACTTGTTCTTTCTTAAAAATTAAACCTTCAATCAAATGATAAGATTTGCTTTAAATAAAATAAAGTACAATTTGATATCTCTATTAATCTTAAATAGGAACTCATTCCATTATCCATTTTAATGCCCATATATTATAACGATAACACACACACACACACGCACAGACACACGCACCACCTCCACCATTTGCGGTGCTGTCATTTTGCTTTAAATCTTGTTGTTCTTGTCATCTTCATTGAAATGGAAAAAGCCAGGCCGGGCCAATAGATCCCCAGTGCCGATTATAATACCATCTCTCTCTTACACTCACTCCTGCTCCTCCTGCCGCTGGTCTGGTGCTGGTGCTGGTGCTAGTGCTGTTGCTCCCGTTTTACTTTTGACGTGTGCGCGGCAAGTTATTTCTCAAGCGTTTCGCGGAAATTTCAGACCAACAACTTCAACTACTTTATCAAAAAGCGTAAAGTTCAAGCTTGCCTGCCTCAACAATGAAGAAGACGTTTTTATGATTTTATTTTAACTGTACTCGTAAATTTAGCGATTAGTGGACGCGCGATTCTTGGCCAAACATAGCTCCTCCTTTCCATCGCTCGACTCGTTTCGAGTGCTTCACGCGCCGCGGGCCGCGGGCCTTACCGCTGCTCCTTTTAGCCGAACCCTCCCCAAACAAAGAGGACGGGCACTCAGCAGACAGACTGACTGACTGACTTGCAGGCCAGGCAGAAGAGTTGGCCTCGTATCCGTATCTTGTGTCTCCCTCTTGTCGCGACGCTTTGCGCTCTCTATGTCACTGACTGTCTGCTGATGTTTGCTTTTGCAACATTGTTGCATTATTTTTAGACATATTTCCATGCTGTTCCGCTTTTTTCCCCCCATTGTTGTTGTTGTTAATGTTGTTGTGTTTGTTGCCGGGCTGTGCTCGAACCGGCGACGCTGACGTTGCACATTGGGCCAACTTGGGTCTGGCAAATTCTCGCCATCCATATTAACATTCAACTTATGTAATGAGACGATTCCCCGAATTAAACAAAACTGAAATTTTTAAGGTTCCCAAAGTTATCGTAAGTATTCCCCAGAGGACTAAAATTTTATTTTTCGCAGTACCAGATGTAATAATAAATCAGTCATTTTTCTATGAAACGATTAAAGAATTCGTCCAAATTTTTGTTTTTGCTATCAAGATGAAGAAAGCCTGAAAAACACAGTCGGTTTCACAATTTCAATTCCCGCCTGAATATATGTAATTTATTTCTATTTATTTCTTGAATTATTGTGAATTTTGTTTTCTTGAAATTGAGCTAAATTCATTGTAAATTTGGTTTTCATAGGCAAGGGAAGTCAGCAGAAGTAAGGAACTAAGAGAGAGTCAGTATGGCGTTCAAAAGTTCTTGGATTCCGAAATTCGGCAACATAAAATCACTTTAGGAATCAGGAATATTAATTTTCCCTTCGATTTTTTAAAATTTAAATTCAACCTAATTTGGTTTCTCACTTGAAACTTCTTGAAATTATATATTTCTTCTCTGTGTGCAGTGATCTTTCCATTATTTATAACCTCTGTAAACCAGGGAATCAAACCGAATCGTATTTCGGTTCGTGTTCCTTGTGTTTCGGTAAAAGGTGTTCCTTTGGTTCTAATATTATTTCCGTATTCGGTTCCTAGATTATTATATCGGTATAATGGTACCGTTTATATCTAAAGAAAGATTGGTCACTGGTTTTGCGTTCATCTAATTTTTAAGCGATATCATTATAATTACACTCCAAAAAACAAACGTTCTACGCTTTTTTTGCCCTCGAGTTTTCATTGGGAATTTATTATTTTGGGAACGTTTCTTAGGAAAAATTATGATGTTTGTTCCCTTTAAACTCTTTGGGGGAAAATACTGGTATATTAGAATTGTCCTGCTTCTTTTCATACAAATACATGTATGAATTCACTTAGCCTTCACTTTCAACCGGTTCTGAACCGAACCCGCAGTATCAGTTCGGTTTGGGTTTTATGCTTAAATTTTGAACCTCCTGAACCATTTAAACATTTATAGCTTCGTTGGCTGAAAGCTTCCTTACCAATAAAAAATATGATTTATTTAGAGATCGCAAAAATCAGGCCCCTGTCAATTCCTATCTAGAAAAAGATAATTTTTTAAACACGCTGACTTCGCTGACTATTTGGTTGTAAGAGGACTGAAACACATTTTTCGTTTTCTCTCAGTTCTGTCTTGGGCCCTTTTCGCAAAATTCACGCATTCAAAAGTTCTTTTTCGTATGTATGCATCGGTGTGTAAGCTGACAGCCTGGGCTCGGCTAACAATATGAATGTATGCGACAAACTATATGCGCTCTCTCGTTGTCTCTCACACTGACTCGCTGTCTCTGTGACTGTGTGTCTCTCTAACACACAGTGAAGCATGACTTCGGCAAACATTCAATGTGAGCCAGAGAGTATGTTTGTGCCCCAGGGGCTATGGCCGGGGAACTCTGGCTTATGCTAAACTCTGGCGCTCTCTGGAGTCTGCAACCTTTTTAACTAACATTTTTTCATTTTGGTCTTGGGAAAGCCCACATATTACAACCAATTGACTGAATTGATCCTGGTATGGGGTTGCTCTCAGACCGATCAGTGCTATGTGTTCAACCAGAGCAACTGAACAGCGAGCGGTCGTAACACACACAGGGAAGCCCGAGCGCGTTTTTGTTTGTTTTTGGACAGTGACGTGAGCAAAGCAAACTGAACATTTGGTTGAGAGTTATTAAAGAGCTATGGTTTTATTTTTCGACCCTTGTAGAGGGTATATTAAAATTGCCCGGGTGTTTGTAACGCATAGAAGGAAGCATCTCCGACCACAACCATGTAAGGTATATGTATTGATCAGCACGACGAGCTGAACTCATATAGCCATGTCCGTCTGTATTTCTGTTTCTATGGAATAATTAAGGTTCGATGAGTAAAGGAACCGGTTTGAGAACACTTTCCAAGGGGTTTAAACCCCGGGACCGATCCTTCTTCAGAATTTCACAAATTTGCTGCCTTGGTCAGAGCTGCTTTCCTCATTTAGTTTCACTTGAAGAGAAATGGATAACACAAGTACTTTTTTGGTCTAAGGTTATAATGACATTATAATGAGGATCTGCTAAGCCAAACTATATTTTGAACGCATACGATTTAACCAAATTACGTACAAGTCCCCCGAATCTGAGTGCCAGTTTTGCAGTCTAGATGTTGCTCACAACCGAAACTGTACCGGTACAAAGTTGAGGTTCTTTTTGATCTTTTCGGTTCCAAAAACATCGGTTCCTAGATACCAGTATACAAAAAAGTTGAAATATCGGTTCCGGTTCTGGTTGTGAGTTTTTTTAATCGTTTCTTTCCGGTTTAACTCCCTGCTTTAAAAACATACTTCTTGAAATTGTTATGTAACACACACACAAATGCATTCCGATCGAAATTATGTCAATTTTTTTTGTCGAAACAATGACTTCTTAATCGCAATTATGTCGGAATTACCAAAATCGGTCACCAAAATTAAAGGCTCAGCTAAAAGTGCATATTACCACACACCAATGCAGGACAACAGGGCAAATTTTGAAGGAGCTTAAAAAGCTAGGACTTAGCAAAACCAGTTCCCAAGCAGGTCGGAATGGTAATGGAAAGCCTAGCAGGTATACAGTTGGAAGTAGTCAAATCTTTTAAATACCTTGGCGTCACTCTGACGAGCAATATAACCTTCCAAAAGCACGCAGAGCTCAAGAGGAGAGATACTCAAGTGGCAATTACACACAAAGAAATCTGTGGGTAGATTTAACCGATATTGTGGGTTGGAAATGCGCCAACCCACAAAGTTGGTAAAATTAACCAAATTGTAGAGTAACTTTTCACGTGAACCTTTACGTAAGAGGAACTATTGCTATGGTAAATCTAACCGAAAATCTCGTTTAAAAATGCGCCAACCGACATAAATAAGTAATATTTACCGAAGTTTATAGTAAGTACTTTTCTTACTGAGTTAACAGTAATTTTACCATACAATTGGTAATTTGACAGCAGTTAATAACTGTACAACAGTAGGTGGGATACTGTTTTGCTGTCACAAGTTGGCAATCTACTTGAAGCTCATCGCAGAGCAGACGAGCCATCCCTACTACTCCCCCATCCACCAAATTTGGTTCTGAAACAATTATTGGAATTAAACAAATATTTATTAAACTTGAAAAAATTTTACTTTACTCTGGGGGACTCGAACTCGGGGCCATTGGTCTCAACTGATTGAGCTACGTCTTTACCGTTTGTTACGTACAAACGTACAGCCACGCCTCTAACATACTACTCTGTATTAAATCTGCCTAAACTATATGCACCAAAAATTTCTTGAATATCGCATAAATGCGACCACTAGTAATTCTCAAGTTCTAATTCGGCTAAAGTGCTCTATAAAAAGACCAACTCAAGTTTGCTAAGTCAGCAATTTTCGCGGTTAGATTTTCCGTCGGAACAGTTAATCGGTGCATCACACATTCAAAAAGTGGTACTATTGCCTTATGCGCGCTTAAGATTAACTTCTGGGTACAGTTAATTGTCCAAAGCAAAGTATGAGATGAAAAATCACGTCAGAGTTACTAATTCTATGGCAAAGTTACTGTATAGCATAAGTTATTAAAACAAAGAAAAAGTTGACAAAATATTTGTAGTTAATTTAACTAGGAGTACCAGTTGTTAAATGCAACAAACAAACTCGTGCTTAAATAAATACGTTAAGCTTTACAAATTTCTTCAGTTGATTTTACTATTACACAGTTACAAAACAAACCACATGCATAAAAATTTGTAAAAGTTACTGTCAGCGTAGTTAATTTTACCCACCAGATTTTTTGTGTGTAGTATGTACGTAGAATGGACTGCTGAAACGGAAACAAGGAACATGAGCACGAAATATAAGATGTACCAGGCGACAGCGAGGGCGATCACTTGCTTACGCTGCTCAAGTATGGGTCTCTGATAGCCGTATGACGATGTTGAACGGAGTCAACGGTATTTTATCAAAAGAGTCTTCCACCTTCCGCAGAATACGCCTAATTACGCAACATCCATTTGGAAACTTGGTCTGTCCGGTATTATTTACCTATACATTGGACATCCATTTTAAATATTCTGAAAACTCGAATATGCCGGACCGACGATATCCAAAAATTGTCACAAAATACCTGCTGGAGCTCAAAAGCACAGTTCTTCAGCCAATGGCTCAAAATGGCAAGCGAGCTATGAGACCCCGCTGACAATGGAAACCCAAGCGTGTGGAGATTGGAGCAAAGCAATTGATTTTTAAGATAGACATGAAGACAAGGAGAATCAACAATAAATTAAAAAATTTAAAATTTAAATAACTTAAATAAAAAATTATTAAATATATTTAATATAATTTTAAAATAAATTTAAAAACACACAACAAAATATAAAATTAATATTAATTAAAAAATATATTTTTTTGGATTTATTTTAAATAGAATTTTTATTTATAATTCTTTTAAAATTATTTTTTATATTTTTTTTTATATATTATTTTTATTTTTTTTTTTTTTTTTTTATTTTTTTTTAAATTTTTATTTTCTACCTGCTGCTTATGGTAATGGAAATGGCAGATAAACATCTAAAGGATCCAGAAGAACATCTTAAGATTAGAAACCGTTTCGTTGGCATCGCCTCCATACACATCGGAGGACGTAGACACACGTGTTTTGCTCAAAGATGCGAGCGGAACTTGAGAATGTAGGAAACGGTGAGTACAGAAATCACCGGCTAATGCATACCGAGGTTTGTGCCAAGAGAGAAAGCATATTTTCAATCGTTGGTCGATGAAGTAGATCAGAGCTGGTTTCCGTTGCTTTATTTTCGCTCACCACAATGCACTCTCACTTTTTGATCTCGCTCTTTTTGACAAGCCCCGTTTTAAAGCTCGTTGGATTAAATTGCTCTCATTTTAGTTCAATTTGTGGACTTATTTTGTTTAAAGCATACTTAAAATTGAAAAACCTTGAGAGCTGAGAACCAATGTGCATTAACTTGCTTCCTTATTTCATTTCGTGTATTCTTGTGCATCGTGAGGTAATTAATTTTAGCGTTGTTGTGCACAATTTATGTATTTATTAGCAGGGCAGAGCTGACCAGTCCGGGAACAACAGAGGGGCAGGGGGGAGCGACGTGGGCTTTAAATTTTAATGGTTTTTTAATTAGGCGGCGCCGTTTGAACCAAATATATGTGGTTATTCCTTGCCCCCGCACTTACCTCTCTGACTACCCTTTACGTTTTTACTACACACAACTTACTACTCTACACATTTACAACTTTTACAACCGCATTTGTAAATTTTTATTGCAACCCCCCTCCCTCCCTGACTCTTTCTCTCTCTCTCTCTCTTGCTCCAGAGTCCTGTGCTGACTTAGTATATTTTGGTAGTCACTGTACCACATTTTTACAACAAGAACCACGCGCGTCCCAGACAAGGGCCAACGACATCAACTACAACGTTTCTGCACTCTCACACACACACACACACACACACACAGTCACACAGACAGTTGTACGCCTGTTTTGGCCCATTCATAAGCGACTGCGCCTGTTTTTTTTTTTTTGCAGTTACCCGATGCTCTGCATCGGCTGGCTGTGCTGCTGGCTGGCTGGCGCTTGCACAAAATTTGGCGGCGTAAAAATGATTTTTGTTGTTGTTTTTGTGTTGTGCGTAGAGTTTCCGCCCTTATCACACACACACACACCAGCACACAGCTTCCTCTCGCTTATCTTTACACATGCGCTCTCTTGTGTCTCTCTCTCTCACACTTGTTATTAGGTTTCAGTTTTTGTTTTCATACACATTCGCCGCTCATTTCACACATTACGCTTTGGCGTCATTTTTCGGGGTCAACGTCATCTCGAGGGTGGCGCTGCGCTTCTTGCACGACAGCGACGACGACACTCGCTCTCTCGCTCTCTTTCTCACTGCCGCCTCGCCTCTCTGTGGTTTGCTGCTGCTGCTGCAGCACATTTTTAATGCCGGCGAGACAGGAGGCGCGTCTGTGTGCATGAGTGTGTGTGTGTGTGTGTGTGTGTGTGTTGATGTTTGTGTTTATTTGTTGTCTTGACCAAAATAAATTTTTAGCAAAATAAAACTGGTATTTAAAAGCCTTATTATTGTCTGGCCTGGTCTGGGCGGGCAATTAAAATGCAAAAAAAAAAATAATCAAGTAAGAAAGTCAGTCAAGCTCGACTTTTGTATACTCTGTAACTGATCTGATCTGTACTTTATAAGGTCGGTGATGCTGCCTTTTGGCTCTTACCTTACCTTTGGTACACATATAATACTCTTAAAAGTACCTTTAGTACCGCGTATAACTAACCAAATGTACCTTTGGTACGTATAATACGCTGTGTGCCTTTAGTACCGCGTATAACAAACCAAATGTACCTTTGGTACACACATATAATACTCTTAAAAGTACCTTTAGTACCGCGTATAACAAACCAAATGGAAGTCTCTTTGTTTTTTTGTACTAGTGATCTGTTAAATAACAGATTATTTTTATTATTTATAACCGTTATCGTGTGAAAATGAAACATAGTAGTCGTTTCGGTAAGATTTGTGAGTGACTAACTAAGTTTTTATTAAAAATTGTTTATCGGAAAACGCACAGTAATATTATCCTTAAATAACAACAAAAAAGTAAAAAATGGCTTGCGCAACCACGAAATAATAATGCAATATGCAAATTTTTAAAAAAATGTAAAACGATGTCGGATTTGTCAAGTGCAAGATATGTACTGCAAGACTGTCATTTAAGTCTACAACATCAAATTTGAAGAATCATCTTGAAACAGCGCATAAGGGAAACGATTTGTTGACCTCTCTGGTTTGTTCATGAATAATAGATTTTATAACATATTTATAAATTATTTCAAATTCTTATTGCACTCGTCTCCATTTTCTATAGGTTCAAGAAATTATTGGTAAAGTTAAAAGTATAGTTGCCTTTTTCAAGCACATTTCAAAAAACTTTCAACTTAGAGAAAAAAATAACCAACCCTTAAAGTTAATTCAAGACTGCTTAACTCGCTGCTATAGAACATTTTATATCCTTCAGCGAATAATTGATCTTGAAGGTGCCGACGTGCATCTTTTGCGCTTTCTAATTCAAATCTGCCTGTTTTGAGTCCATCTGCTTAGCAAAACAACTTTGCCAAATATTGAAACCATGGAAAGATGCGACAAAAACATTTTATGTAGAGCATTATCTGACTAGATCGATGGCAATTGTTATAGTGGATGGACTTAAGAGTATTATCGCATATTTTCAGAAAACTTCTATATGTGAGTGCGTCAAAATGGTACTGAAACAAATTTAAGTCACCACCTTGGCAAAATCGGAAGATTTAAACACATACCTTACGCGGAAGACGATAATTTCATTGAAATGAAGGATAAAATCATTGGTATGGTGGCGACAATTATAACAATGAAATAAAATGATGAAACAAACTCCTCCAGAAACTCCGAACAGGAACTAAGCGTTTTTGCATAATTGATTAGTCGGCCCAGCGCTCAGCATTTTCACAAGCATTAATTAAAGTGGAGCGTTATTTAGAAGGAGAAATTGTTGCACAAGATGAGAATTCTTTATCTTCGTTAAGAGCAAAAAAGGTTGTTTTTCCAAATTTGGTGGAAGTTGCGCAAAAATATTTGGACATTATGTGCATTTCTGTTCCCTGCGAGCGCTTATTCCCAGAGGCAGGACTAATTTGATCATAGAGACGTTCAAGGCTAAATCCTGAAAAAGCAGAAATGTTATTATTTTTTAATAGCAATTCAAAATATATGCCTTGAAGTTGAAACTTAAACCTGTTATAGTACCTACTTATTTGTCATTTTACAAAACATAGCAGCCATTGATTGAATCACAGTTAGTTATAACTGTAAATACTAATATTTCATACAGTTATAACAATAACTGAAAAATAACTGATTCGACCATCTCTATTTAGTACCGCGTATAAAAAACCAAATGTTCTGGCTGTGCGAGCAACACTCAACTAATTTAGTTTTGTTTTGATCAGTCTGTGTCTGGCCTGGTTTAAATGGGGGGTCTGGCGGGGCTGGATTTCTGTTGTAGTCGGCATTTTTTTTTTTTTTTTTACATATTTTTACTCCATTCTTTATATTTTGGCTGCATTTTTTTGTTTGGTGGCCAAAGGCGTGGCCATATTTGATGTTGTAATAAGTTTGGTACTCGTTTTTTTTTTTGTTTTTTTCATTAATTTATTTGATTAAATTTTTGCTTTGTGGTTGCGAATTGGCGCGCAAGTTGGTTACACTAAATGGGCCTATAAAAAGACAGGTGCGAATACTATTTTCAAACTTTAAACTAAACTCTGCTTCTGTCCAAAAAACATTCTGTTGAAAAATTTTCATTATTCTTTTGATTTCTAAAGTTAGTATTTCATTAAAATCGATCCATTTGATTTTTATTAAGCCCATTTCTATAAATATATGAAGATTGTGCATTTCACAGCAGGATCAGCACTGCTTGCCCATGATTGGAAACGTATAGATTCCTAAGGCTTCCCAAAAATTATTGCGGCGATTTTATTTGCGTACACTATTGAGTAACTATTATTAATGGATTTGTAAATATGCCAAGTGGGCCAGTGCTGTCAGGTGTCGAGAAAGGCCAAATTTTGGCGCTCAAAAGTGAGAATTGCTCATTTCGTGAAATTGTTTGAAAAATTGGACGATCCGACAAAGTTGTGCGAAATATTTAGAAGAAAAAAAATGAATATGGAATAAAAAACCGGAGCACGTAAGCCGAAGACAAATCAGTGTGACCAGCGCCGATTAGTGAGTGCTGCAAGTAATTTATTAAAGACTGCTAATGAATTAGCGGCTGAATGTGGCATAAAAGTGACTCGCTGGACCGTTGCACGTTCTTTAAAGAACTCAGAAAACATAGTGCGACAAAAGTTGAAGGTGGCACCAAGGCTACTGGACCGCCATGAGGAAGCCCGGGTGAAATTCGCAAGAGATAACATGGGAACTGACTGGACAAAAGTAAAAAGTTTTTATAGAGCAATGCAAATACTAACTCATCTTTCCAGATCATTTTCTCGGATGAGTAAAAGAATAATTTAGATTTTCCTGATGCGTTTTCGCACTATTGGAGGGATTTGAGGAAGGAACATCTGTACTTTTCTAAGATAAATTTTTGGAGGAGGATTATTGATGATATGGGCTGTGTTTTGCGAGTGTGGAATATTGGAGCTGGCATTTCCAAGCACTCATGTGAACTCGAGAGAGTACGTGGACTTTTGCAAATGAATTTATGGCCTTCTCTTCGCGGTAGAAGGCGTTAAAAGGTCATTTTCTAAAAGAACAACGCACTAATGCACGCAACATAAGGCACTAATGTTCGGTTTTTGGAGTGGCCCGCGTGCTCCACGGACTTGAATCCGATGGAAAATCTTTGCGCGTTGCTCGTCCAAAGGATTAATCCTTAAAACCCTCAGTACAATAGTACTAAAGAGCTCAAATTGACAATATTTAAGGTATGGAAAAACTGTTCCTTAGTGATTTAAAAACCTAGTAGAGAGTAAGACAAATAGGATCAATGAGTTAATTAGTGCTAAAGGAGGTTACACTCATTATTAAAGTGAATAAAAATAAATTAATTAGTTAACATTTTTCAATAGTTTATTTAATTAGTGAAGTGCGGCTATAGTTAAGCACCGTGCGAAAATCGAAAATGAAACATTACGGTTAATTTTTGCACTGAGAGTGTTGATTTTTGTCACTTATTTTCTCGCATTTTTAACGTTCTTTCAAATGGTAATCGCAGTTTTTTCCAGCTCTTCTTTTTCTTTGCGTACACTAAAAAATCAATGTGCCTCAATAGTTTTGCACCAGAGTTCTGATCATAGTTGAGATTCTTGTACGTGTTCCGAGTTTCGTTTGAACGTGCACGTTGAACGAACACCTCACGATTTTTGTTCCGTATAGCCGCCAGCAGTTTCTCGTGACCGTCCTTCCAAGTCAAGGGATTGGAGACGGCTAGGTCCACTCTGTGTTCTACGGCAAGTCTGCATCGTGTATTCATACAATTCCAGTAGTCCTGTCTCCTAGTGAATGGCATAAGTTGGCGTATTATTTGCGAGAAAGAATATTTTTTTTAAATGAACCTAAGCAGTAATAGATCTGGAAGTTGCTTAACATATTTTATACTTTGTACTATCGCTCACACGATTCTTTACCATGAGAGCTTTCCACGTGCTATTTAATGCTCTTTTGGGCTCTCCAAGCTTCACTTCAATGTGCCCTTACTTTTAAAAGACATAAAGTATATGGGGTTAATATCATTCCTAAATACTTGTATATTATAAGGTTGTCAAAAAAGTCTTGCGGTATTTTTATTGAATTTTCAATTGTTCATAAAATTGGTTATAATAATGCGATTTAAGTCAAATATGCGCCGTTTTGTTCGATGACGAGTTCCCAACGAGATGCCAACTTCATAATGCCCCTCTTATAGAAGCTCGCTTCCCTATTGGCAAAAAACTCGGAGAGCCAATTTTCACAGGACTCTCTTGTGGCCAACTTCCGACTACCAAGCTCGTTCGCCATGGACAGAAATAGGTGGTAATCACTTGGTGCGAGATCCGGACTATACGGTGGATGCAAAAGAACCTCCCATCCGAGCTCCCGGAGCTTCTGGCGCGTCACCAAAGATGTGTGTGGCCTGGCGTTGTCCTGATGGAAGACAATTCGGCCTCTGTTGATCAAAGATGGCCTCTTCTGCATGAGTGCTGCATTCAAGCGGTCCAGTTGTTGGCAGTACAGGTCCGAATTGAGCGTTTGGCCATAGAAGAGCAGCTCATAGTGGATGATTCCCTGCCAATCCCACCAAACACACAGAAGAACCTTCCTGGCCGTCAATCCAGGCTTGGCCACCGTCTGGGCAGCTTCACCGCTTTTCGACCACGACCGTTTGCGCTTCACGTTGTCGTAAGTGACCCACTTTTCATCGCCAGTCACCATCCGCTTCAAAAACGGGTCGATTTTGTTGCGATTCAGAAGCGATTCGCATGCATCCATACGGGCAAAAATGTTTTTTTGCGTCAAGTCGTGTGGCACCCATACATCGAGCTTCTTTTTGAATCCAAGCTTCTTCAAATGGTTTATAACGGTTTGATGACTCATGCCCAGCTCTTGGCCGATGCTACGGCTGCTACTATGCCGGTCTCTTTCGATCAATTCAGCGATTTTATCGCAATTTTCGACGACAGGCCTTCCGGACCGTGGCGCATCTTCGATCACCTCTGCACCAGAACGAAAACGTTGAAACCATCGTTGTGCGGTGGAAATGGAAACTGTATCGGGTCCATAAACTGCACAAATTTTATTGGCAGCATGAGATGCATTTTTGCCTTTATCGTAGTAGTACTGTAAAATATGCCGTATTTTCTCTTTATTTTGCTCCATGTTTGCGACGCTATAACTCACGAACGACTAAAAACAAACAACAATAAATCAAACACGTGTTAGCGCGTGAAAAGAGCTTTCAAAAAGCTCTAGCGTGAACCGATGCGACGAATACAACTAGAACTACGCGCTTGCAAAGACAAGCTTGCGGAAATACCGCAAGACTTTTTGACAATCTTATATTACCGATTCCAGTTGAATGTTACCGAGTGTCCAGCTTTCGTTTCTTTGCCATCCTTATTCTTCCATTCCGGACTACCATCACTTTGGATTTTTCCGTGTTAATCACTAGTCCCCATTTCTAATATAGACCTTGATATACAATGCGCAGTACATTCAAGTGGCCAATGCGACACCAAGCCAAGGCTTGTTACGCGCGAACCGCAGGCAAAATAGTAGCCCAACCGACCGAGAGGCGGAGACACTAACGTGTGACACGTAATCGCGAAAGAAAAACGTAAAGTATGTCAACTACGGCCTAAATATGTTAAAATAGTTGTTTTAAAGCAGGAAGAGAAGCTTCCGAGTTGATTACTAGAGTACGATGGTAAACGGACCTCAGGATTCCAATTTAAGCCGCGAAGAGCAAACAATAAAAATTGCATTTGCACAGATTCAAGTCCATCTTGATGGATCGCACTTGGAACTGTTAAGGTTTAATAGATTATCTGAAATGCATCCAAGTCCGCTTGCAAATTAAAGTGAGAAACAAAATATAATTCTCTCAAAAGCTTTCGGAATTGCAGACAACTTTAAAATACCTCTATAATTCTCAACATCCGATTTATTACCTTTTTTATGGAGAGGAATGATAAAAGATTCCTTCCATTACATAGGAAAAGAGACAATTCAAATAATTTATGAATAGGCTTACAAAGTGCATCAGCGCAAAACCTAAGTACACAACCGGATACTCCGTCGGGTCCCGGTGCAAAGACAGGTTTTACAGAGTTAAGATTGCAAAGGAGAGAACTTTCAGGGTATGGTTGATTCGCAGGGAAGCTAGTAGACGACTAGGTTGACGTAAAAAACTCCGCAAACAGATCGGCTATGGCCTGTTCAGTGCTCGATATAACATTCCTTACCGCACAGAAGAGGGGATAGTGAAAGATTTGAGTTTAGAAATAACAAACGAATAAAACTTGCTTAGGATTTTGCGAAATTGCAGCCTGCAACGGTTAAGGTAATCTTTTTAACATTGTACATTAAGCACATTAAATCTAGAACGAACATCCACATAACGAGAGAATTCAGATGATTTTTTCGACAGCAGGCAATTAGTCCCCAAACGATAAAATGAAATAAGACCCCAAATTTGGGGTGTTATTTCATATGAAATTGTTTTTCTGGAGAGGTGGAGGAGGGGATGGAGAAACACCGACCGACCCCCGACCACACACTCACACCAGCCAATTGAATATAAACTGTAATTTTTAATAACTACTTTTTGAAAAGTGTATTATAATTTTGCCCAGAAGTTTGCAACGCATAGAAGGAATCATCTCCGACCACATAAAGTATATATATTCTTGATCAGCATGACGAGCTGAGTCGATTAAGCTTTGTCCGTCCGTCTGTCCGTCTGTCCGTCTGTCCGTCCGTCCGTCTGTCCGTCTGTCTGTTTCTACGCGAACTAGTCCCTCAGTTTTGGAGCTATCGAGCTGAAACTTTGCACAGAGTCTTCTTTTACTGCACGCTGCTAATATGTCGGAACCGACCGGATCGGATAACTACTTCTTGTAGCTGCCATACAAATGTTCGGTCGGAAAATGGATTTTAGTGAGAAAAACTGTTTTGCTCTCAATATAACTGCTCTCAAACACGGTCAGGGGTAATATGTAATGTTTTTAATCTGATCTGCGAAGTTTGGTCGAAGTCGCTAACCGTTGAGACTAGCTATTTCAAGTGTATCAAAACTTCGGTACAGACGAAGTTACTTCGTTTCTTACTTACCTTACTGGGACTTTGACCCCCCGAAGACCTAAACAACACACGGACGACGTCACGTTAGACAACTCGACTACCAGACCTAAGCAAGACGTGGTGTCGAATACGAATTAAAAATGTACTCTTGGAATTCTATTGGCATTTTTCCGCTCTGAGAGCAACAACAGCCGTGGTAGAGTGGACTACCCATTCGCTTACAAGCTGTTGAGGCCGAGGATCAAGTGCTAGTAGGAGCGTAGTGTTAAATATTTTTTTAATGATTTTTTTTTGTTTTTTATGTTTTTTTATTTTTATTTTAAAAGGTGTTTTTAACATTGTCTATTTTTTATACAATCTTTAAATCGATTGTTTTCGTCAATAACGTCAAAATAAACAATGGGTACGGTTGGATCAAAAAAATTTTTTTAATTATGCTTTAAATCTTCCCGGCATTTTTTATACCCGTTACTCGTAGAGTAAAAAGGGTATACTAAAGTCGTGCATATGTATGTAACAGGCAGAAGGAATCATTTCCGACCATATAAATATATTCTTGATCAGCATCAACAGCCGAGTTGATTTAGCCTTGTCCGTCTGTCCGTCCGTCCGTCCGTCCGTCTGTCCGTCCGTCCGTATGAACAAACAGATCTCAGAGATGGTAAAAGATAGAGGTTTGACATGTATGGGACAAATGCTTCTTATACTTGCACGCAGATCAAGTTTGTTTCAAATTTTGGCCACGCCCCCTCCCGCCCCCGCAATTTGGAAAAACCGGTATATCTTCTACAGTTTTAAAGATAGACGATTCGTACCTTCTAGAGATAGTTTGTAATTAGCAAAATAATTCGATTTCGATTCGATAAAGAATGATAAAGATCGGATGAACGGTTCTCAAGTTATAAGCAAAAAAGTGAACCAAGCTACCACCCCTCCCACCCTAAAATAATGTTGCATACTTTCCGGATGGTCACACTAAGGAACGCGGGAACACTGTTAAACATGTTTTGTCATGAGTAACGGGTATATCGAAGTCGGTTAGAGCCGACGATCCGCTCGGTTCCGACATATTAGCAGCGTGTAGTAAAAAAGAAGAAGCTGTGCAAAGTTTCAGCTCGATAGCTCCAAAACAGAGGGACTAGTTCGCGTAGAAACAGACAGACGGACGGACGGACAGACGGACGGACAAAGCTTAATCGACTTAGCTCGTCATGATCAAGTTGTTGTAATTAATCTCTGTGGATTTGTGTTGATTACATTGAATTGTAACTCTCCACCGACCTCAAGCCAGCCAGATACAAAAAATATTAAATATCGTAGTAAACTAAAAATGTATCTTATCTGAGAATAGGCCTTGAAATGTAAAACCATTCATTTTGTGTTGATTTTGGATTCGTTTTATTAAACAGGAATAAAATGATTTAGATTTTTCTGAGAATTTAGTTTTTTTTTTCAGTATTAAAAATAGGAACTACTTATGTACCGAAAAAGAATTAGGTTAATAACCGTAACCAGTACCGTAACCGATATTCCACAACCGTAATATAACCGTAACCGGAAAAAAAGATCGGCCAAAACAGTAACCGTAACCCAAACCGTTACACGTTTCGGTTTTAATCTCTGCTTAAAAGTTGGTCAGAGATTTCATTCAAAATAGATTTTCAAATGCATTTTTCCGTTTCTCGAGAAATTACCTCTAAAGTAGTAAAATGACCAGCGATATTTCCGTCCCGCTCCCATTTTTATTAAACATATGAAGATTGTGCATTTTACAGCAGGATCAGCACTGCTTCCCCATAATTGGAAACGTATAGATTCCTAAGTCTTTCCCAAAAATTACAAAATTTAAACCATGCTTTTCCCCCCGCTTCCTTCGTAATGCAGTACATTTTATTAAAATATCCTCAAATTTTGTTTGTTTCTCTTTGCAGCTCAACAAAATGCATCCTTGAAATCACATGAAAGAAAATCCAGTGAGGAAAATGTAAAGTGAAAAAAAAGGATTACAAAAAATAATGATAACCTAAATAACTAAAATTGCTAGTCAAAAAGTTAGAGAAACGTCAGAGAAAAGTGGGATTAGCTCTCGCTCTCTCAGTCACTTACTCACTCACTGTCCCTCACTCCCACTCACTAATACAATTTGTCTGTCTAAACCGACAAAAATTCCTTACAATTGTCACCACTTTTTTTTTGTTTTTTGGAGAAACTTGTTTGGAATTTTCTGACAATAAACAAAAGAGCAGCAACATCATCAGCAGCAGCAGCAGTGGCAGCGGCAGTAAATCTCGCTTTAGGTAAGTTTGCTTTTAGTTTTTTTTTTGGGGGGAATTAATTTTCTGTGTCACAGACATTCCACACGGAAAATTTATGCTGATTTGATTGACAATTTATACCAATATTTCACTTTGGTATTACCGCATGGCCCAGTTCCAACGAAAAGTGGACGGAAATTCCGGAAAATCTGCTTCCTCTAAATCTAAACTATGTGTAACAAATGGCGCGTCTGTCGCAACAACAACTGCAATAATAATAACTTGGCAGGGGAAAAACTTTCCAGAGTCTCCGACCGCATCAGTCACTCAATTGCACACTCACCGTCTGGGCATTTCACACACACACAAACACACACACGAGACAACACTTGAGACGACAGCGGCTGATGAGGAGGAATGGGGACAGGAACGGGAGTAGCCACACCATGTGGCATGCGGCATGCCGTTGCAATTGCTTGAACGGAAATAGTTGAATGGAAAATGCAGTATAGTCCAGTTTAATCAGCACAAACCATCATTTCGATTGAATGTCTTAATCGATAATGGTGGTTTCTTGCCGAGTTAGACCACAAAATCGAATTGAAATAAATATCGGAAATGTTTCAGATCATTTTTGGACAAAAGTAGTTATTCAAAATACGACCAAAGTTTACAGGGTTTGTCCGGAAAGTAATAGGACTGATTTTCTACCGCCGGCTACAGACTGGATACGGTAGAGGGCGTTCCTAGCTAACGAACGAGCGGCTGGTTAGTTGTCTTCAAGCACCTGAAGAGTCAAAATCTGTGGTTCATGACATTGTAATGGCAGCTTTACGATATATTCATTTGATTTTGGTTAATTGTGAAAAATTTGTGACAAATTCACTTTTCAAAGTATTGTCCATCGCTAGACACCTACTTTTTCCCATCTTTCTGGAAATTTTCGAATGCCATCTCGAAAAAACGATGTGTCTTTTGATGCGATCCACGAATCGATCCCATTTTGGTGTTCTTTTAAGATCGAAAGTGCTGATCCTCGAGGGCATGTGTCATGAACGAAAACAAATAGTACTCGGAAGGGACAATGTCTGGGCTATACGCCGGCTGGGGTGGGACTTCCCATTTCAGCGTTTCAAGCTATGCTTCGACTGGCTGCGCTACATGTGGCAAAATTACTTTGCTGTGCCTGTGCTCGTATTATCGCCGTTTTTTTGCTTCAATGCTCGTTCGGTAGAGTTGCCCTGTGATGGTTTGACTCGGTTATAACAGCTCATTGTGCACCACACCCAATTGGACCCACCAAATACAGAGCATGACCTTGCCAACGTGAATATTCTGGCGGTTTCCCATTAGCTTTTTGCAGCATGCGATGTAGAGTTGTCAATATTTGATCGATATATTACCGATATGATATTTTTGTGCCGATATAGGCGATTATCGATATTTTTATAAACGATATATCAATCAAATTACTATGGTAATGCAGGAGCAAATTGTCGATTTTCTTCTGCACAAAACGTATAGAATAAACGAAATCTCAGGGAAATTTCGCCCAGAAACCATGGGTCTAAAATGAATTCCTCCACTCAACTTGATCCAGGTACGGTATTTCGCCATAGATTTTCTTCTCTTATGCGTTATTTTTTCGAAGAAGTGAGTTTACTAAGCAGAATAAATAAAAACGGGTTTTTAGTCCTGTTGGAAAAGACAAAATCTTTAAATGTAGTAATAGTGGTAGTAGTAGTCTTTATTAATATGAAATTTTCATTATAACATAAATTTGTGCCGACCTTAAAACACATGTTTAGAGTTATACTGAAGGCTTGGTGTATATACCGTCAGCCTGATCCTCATACCATCCTCATGCTAGTACTGCACAAGGCTGCCAAGCTCGTCGCAAGATACCGCATCGTTCCCAGCATAAAGATGGATTAAATTTGTTTTAACTCTAATTAATACTATTTAGATTATACATTATAAACTCCCTAGGCACTAGATTTCTTTGCCTCGTTTCTTTTCTTTAATTTTTATATTTTGAATCCTATAATTTTTAAAAATCCTCCGCTACAGTTCTGTGCCGGTACCTTAATTCTGCAACAACGTAAGAGGAGAGCAACGTCCAATTTGCACCATTTAGGAATTCCAACATCATATCTCTTCCAACATCTGTTCCCCCAAAGTACAATTGCCTCGTCTCTGCTAAAATGGGACAGTCTACAAGAAAGTGTATAATATCCTCACGCATCCTCATATTACAAAGCGAGCAATTTCCATTCCTTATATATGAGGTATGAAATTTAGTGTCAGGATCTCACCACGCTCCTTAAAAATTATTCTGATTTGATCGATTGTGTATTCATCCGAGAAGTTTGAGTTTGATTGCTCCAAGATCGTAATTTAGTTCCTTTCCTAGCAGGCGAACGGAGCTGCACTGCGCCTCCCTTATAAATTCGTCTCTGTAGAAGTGGTACAACCCCCACACTTGAGCGCCATAGGTCATAATGGACCTCACCGCTGCTGTAAATAGTTTGTATTTTGTGCTAGTAGGCACGTCCTTCTTGCCAAGCAACGTCCTCCAGGTACAATTGATGCCTACTTTGGAGTCTGCTAGTTTTTTTTGTTAGATGCAGGTTGAATCTCGCGTTGTGGTTGAAGTAAACTCCTAGATATTTGTAGCTTTTAACAACTTTTAGCTCAACGCCATTTAATTGCCACTTTTCATCTCTTGCAAGCCCTCTCCAGTGTTTTTTAAACACGAGAATCTGCTACTTCTCCATATTTATTGTGAGGTTCCAGAGCATACAGTAATTATGCAACGCATCAATTGTTTTTTGCATACTTCTGGGTGAATCTGATAACAAAACTATATCGTCAGCATACAATAAATCCTTCATAGCATACCTGTCTAACGAAATTCCTGCTGGAAGACAATCTGTGAGATCGTCGAGGTATAAGCCGAAGAGAAGCGGATTAAGCAAACAGCCCTGTTTTACTCCCGTTTCGGTGGTAAACCAATGTGACAAACTAGTGCCATCCCATACTGCTTGTCGGCTGTTTTATAGAGGCTATCCCAGAGTTTGATGACATGCCGAGGTTGTACAACTTCAATAAAACGGATCTTCTGTTTATGGAGTCGAATGCAGCTCTGAAGTCTACAAAGAAAGCATACAGCTTTCTGCCACTTGAAATGTATCTCTCTGCGATGCTCGATAAAAAATAGACGTTGTCAATGGTAGAATAGCCATAGCCTAAAACTCTGATAAAATATATCACCTTCGCTTATCCAAGAGTTTAGTCTTTCCAGCAGGATCGCCGCAAAAACCTTTGCTATTGCATTTTGGAAGGAGATTCCCCTGTGGTTTGACACGAGCTGTGGGTCACCCTTTTTACAAATTGGAAACAATATAGCCTCCTTAAAAGTTTCTGGTACTGTGCCGAGGTCAAATATACAATTGAACGATTTCGTTAGTGGCAAAACGTATGAACTCAGCAGGGATCCTATCAACACCCGGAGCTTTGTTCATCTTTAGTTTTAGGACTATATTATTTACTTCGGCCACGGTTATTGGTTCGTTCAGTCTAGTATTTTCTATATATGGGAGGGCAAAGTGTAATGGTTTCCCAGGTGTGTTAGCATTTAGAAAGTAGGTTCCAAGCTGCAGCGCAGTAACTTCTCCTCCTTTAACAAAAGTGTTCCCATTTAGTTTTCCGATGGCTGCCCAATATGACTTGCTGTTTTTGATTTTCTCAAGGGATTTGGCCAGACTTGTAAAATAGCGACTGCGGGCAAGACTTTAGTTTATAGTCCTTGTCTGCCTGATGTTAACATCTTAAGGATTCAGGAGTACCTTCGTATCTTGATAACCGTAGCCAGTGGAATGAGAGAAACTATGTTTTTGCGCAGTCAGATTGTAGTTCTTATTACGCGTCAAATGACGTCTCAATTACTAGTAGATAGACCTGTTCATTGTTAAAATCCGTGCTTTTATTAAAAAATATCGAAAATGAATTGAAGGTTTTGACACCATAATATATAGATATTTTAGAAATATTCGACAACCCTAGTAATAATATTTGGCTTATCTCTACTTTATTTAGAATACCTTATAGTCTGGTGAGAAGCCAGAGGTCATAATTGGCGCTATTATATAGTAGAACGCAACAGGATACAAATATATTGGCTTCGGAATCTTCTCTTGATTAGGTGTAAGGTGACTTATTCGATATTTTTGTGACCCCAGCTATAAGTTCGACTCTCGTCTGTGTGAAAAACATGAGTGACTTCGGCCACCGGTGGCTATAAATAGCGAGAGATCGCGCTTTGTCCTGAACAGCTGCTCGTTCATGCCCTCTCTCAGCGCTACTTCCAGATTTGGGTTTGGAGCAGAGGCCGGTCAAACACTCATGCTCATTTGGGCATTGCGTGTGTGTGTTTAGCCACCGGAAAGCGCGCTCATTTGGTGTTGCAAAAGATAACAGTATGTGAAGGTATACTATCGGTGTGTCGACATCGCTGCTGCAGAGCACTGGTGTATACACAGTAGATAGAAACGTGCCGACTCTGCACAGTGGTTGCATTTATATGGAGAGAGCGACCATAAATACTTCTGATAGAAATATCGGCCTAAAAATTATACTGTGAGGTCAATGAAGAGTGAAAACTGCACTATGCAAAAATGGGCGTGGTTGGACATGTCCGCTGATGCAGCGCTGTAGCAGCGAACATTCTTTTGCTGATAACTTGAGTATCTTTTATCCGATCCTAATCATTTCTTCGGTAAATAATCTTGATTGCTAAATATCTCTAGAAGGTACGAACCGTCTATCTACAAAACTGTGGATGACACGAGTTTTTTCCAAATTGCGGGGGCGTGAGGGGGCGGGGAAAAATTTAAAATAAACATAATTTGCCTGCAAGTATAAAGTTTTGAAATCTCCATCTCTTACCATCTCTGAATCCGTGCATTCATAAGGACTGACAAATCAAAAACATGCATTACGTTACAAATTACTGACGCGCATGACGGGTGGTAGCAGAAAACTAACATTTTAAAATCTTAAAGTATTAGAAACAATATGTCATAAAGAATTCTGAGGGCTGAAGGGCAACACATTTAAAATTTTAGCTAATCATTTGACACTCGAACCAAAAACAAAAACAAAAAATACTTTTCTAAAACAACGAGTTACACAAAACTAAACACGAAATTTCTTTAAGTGGAATTGTAAAGTTAAGTCAATACCTTTATGTACAATATCCACTCAACTTAATTAATATAGCTTTTATGCAAAAATTTAATTTAACAAAATTAACATGTTCAGCGAGCATCGTACACTGAACAAGGCAAATGAACAAATGGTCACACTTTCGATGGTATTAAAGAAACGGGGGTTTTTAAAAAAAAAAAAGAGGGTGTTGTTGGGGGGGGTGGGGCAAATAAATTTTATTTTAAACAGTTAAGGTTTGAAAATTTTAACATTAATTTTTGGCCGCAGCTTCGGCATGCGTTCGGCTCGTGTATGTGTAAATAGCGAATTGTCTTCGCCCTCCGGGGGGCATTTCGGTGACAATAGCTGGACTAGAGTTTACTTCAGGTCTCTCCGAAAGGACTCTAAATCTGTTTCAGGGTCACTTTGCTTAGAGATCCAAAGTCAGAGTAAAGTGCTGTGCTCTCAATTCGTTAAAGACGACAAAGGCATTGGCACTTGGCATTTTTCGAAGGACATGCAAAGCTGATGTTGATGGTTTCCTGCAGTTATAACCTTCCAAGTCCTTCGACTCAAAGTCATTAACCCTCATAGACCAAGTAAGGGCAGAAAGAAGTTAGAGCAGCGTTTGTCAAAAAGAGGGAGGCCAAAAAGTGAGAGCGACTGAAAAGCTGTTTGCTCTCTGACACAAGCCTCGTCATGGGTTCGGCTCGTGTCCGTTAGAATGACCAGATCGTCAACTCTCTTAAATTGATGAAATACCTTGAATCCTGAGAAGTAACTAAAGGTGCCCCAGCGTTCCATTTGGAGCAGAGCCCCTGGGGGCCGATACACACCGAATGCTTACCGAAGTCAGATAGAGACACTGTCTTTTTCAGTGCTCTCTTCTTAGAAAACCCCAATTTGGAGTTATTGTTTACGCTCTCTCATCAGACGCATTGTTTGATTTTCGCTCCATCACCAACTCTTTGGAAGCGTGTGTCTCTTGTGTCGTTCTCTGCTCCGGACTCATTCACGCGTAGTTCACATAACTTAAAATGTGAGTTTACATTGCGATCCACCAACTCCAGGCTTTCAAACCAGAGATGAGGCTGCTGCTACTTTATCTTCTCCTCCTTCTTCTTCTTCTTCTTCCTCTCACTTGGCATTCTTAACGGCGACAACAACAACAACTGCAGACGAAGGTCTGCGCTGCCGTCAACATTGGAATGTGGCAGCGCCACTTTACACCCTTCGCGTTGCGTCTGCAGCTGTTGCTACTATTTTATGGAGAGGGAGAACACCAATAACAACAACAACAACAACAGGAACATTTTACGGCATGTTAACTGTCTCCGGCTATAAGCGCATAAAACAAATACGAAAACGGGTCGCCCTACAAACTGAGAGAGAGTGAGAGAGAGAGAGAGAGAATGCACGAGTGACTGAGTATGTGGTGTGTGTAATTAATCATTCGTGGCGGAGACCCTCCGCTGCCCTCACCCTCTGCTCTACTCTGTTGTACTCTGGCATAGACCCGCACAGTTTCGGTTTTTATTTTTATGAATTTTTATGTATTGCACAAATGTTAATCGTTACATTGTTTCGTTTCATTTTCATTTCTGGTTACATCATTGAAAGACATAAAAACCGTCATTAAGCGAACACGAGGTCGTTTGGACGTCTCCGTACAGCAGTCAACCATCAATCACACGCACAAAACGGAAATAAATATAGCCAAGCGGGAGAGGGGAGGGATGCAGATAGAGATAGATGTATATATGTGTGTGTGTGTGTGTGTGTGCAGCGGAAGTGCGTCTAATTGAGCAACTGACAAAATATGCGCGTCTGTGGGCTCCCCCCCCCCCACCCCCTGGGCCTGCACTTATCCCGGTGAGACTGTGGGACGACAACTTGGGAGCTGTGGCGCTGCTATCTCAATCACTGACTGACTGAGTGACTGACAGCCAAAGCCAACACGTGCTCTTTGGCTAGCCAAAGCCATTAAATGGAAAATGCAGCTGCAAACGGGGGAGAGCGGGGAAAGAGCAAGGGAATGTGGAACTCAAAACGGAAGGAAACGCTTTATTCTACACCAATTAAGGATAAATTTAATGAAACTTTAAATCGTTGACTGGATTTTTAACATATTTTCCATTTGGCTCAAGAAACTTGTATTGCCTTGTGAACAGCAGTTGGATGCTGAGAAGTTGCCACTGGGATCTGAGCTTTAATTTGTATACATACACAGAAAACGCTTAGAGAGTTTTCTAAAAATCTTCTCTTATTTGCTCGACCGCTGCCGACGTAGCAATAGAGCTTTGACATAGAGTTGTGCGCGTGTAATGAATTTGAACGTGTTAGGCAAGGCTGCAAACCTCTAAAATTTTGCAAAAGGTTCGGTCCGGGGGTTCGAACACATTGTAAAGATTAAGTTTTGGTTCGCGGAACGGTTCCTGAAACCCCTGAACCCAAGGTTCTGATTCGTTTTCATAAAAAATTATTATTTCACTAATGCAATTTTAATTATAATTCAATTCAATTTCTTCGGCTATTTTAATATGATGCTACTGAATGTGCCCGTGCCGTCCCGTCATTCCAAATCCGCATTCTTTGCACACACTTTTGTCGTTCTTTTTTTACATTTATAATGATCAAAAACCAGATTCGAAGCCATGTGGCGTACAAATTACAACTGAAGAATACAAAGTGCGTTCTCCCTATCAGCTAATATTAGCTCTGGTCAACTGTCAGCTCGCTCTCAGCTTCAGCTTGCAAGTCTTCAATGCGTTGATTTCACATATGTTGTCTCTTTTCATATCATTATTTCATCATGACGACACGTCGCTAAAGTTGTCTGCAAAGAAAAACAGAAAAAATGTGCCCGTTCCCGACGTTACCTCTAAGTTATTTCATTCATTCGAGCAAGAAATAGACGCGGGATTTTTTCCGTGAAATCACTTTTGATGCATTCATTCAATTGTAAACATATACATACATATGTACATTGTACATATGATTTAGGCTATTAAATGTACATACACTGTCATGCACTTGAATAGGGACAAGCATTTTAACGCCTTCAGTACTTCATTCTCTATTTAATTAACAAATTTTTTTTTCAAATATACGTAGTCATCTTTTAAAAAAATTTTTCAACTAGCCGTTCAAAAATGTCAAATGGCAACTCCGCGTAATGAAACCTATATTTTGAAATTATATAAACGTTTTAAGTAAAAAAAAATACTATGGTAGGCGGTCAAGCACAAGCACTGCTCTACTAAAAGTATCGGAAGACATTCGAAATAAGCTAGACGATGGTCATGTAACATATCTGACGCTGCTTGGTTACAGCAAAGCATTTGACACAGTCAATTATGACATACTGTGTACTAAACTGAGCAAAATGCTTAGATTTTCAAGAACAGCATCAAAATTAATGAGATCATATCTAACAAACAGGCGTCAGGCTGTACCTCAGTGTGTCGTCATTCTTATCATTTACACGTGGTATCCCTCATGGTACAATTTTAGGTCCATTATGGTTTTCTGTGTATGTGAATGATCTCCCAAGTACTCTGTATATTAGTCGTCCGATATGTAAAATTAATGAATGTGTAGATGTAACTAACTCTGAGTTAAAAACAATTGCAGACTGGGCTCGGATTAAATCTCTAAAAGTCAAAATGCCTCGTAATTTATAAAAAAGCAATTGATATAATAACTCTTGATAGACTATATATTGACGATAAAGAGATCCTGTATGTCGAAAAGGCAAAAATTTTAGGAATTATATTTAACCAGAACTTGACGTGGACTGACCATATTAACAAGGCCGTTGGTAAGACATACGGCCTTCTGCGACAACTATTATTGACCCAAAACTTTGTACCTGAAAACCTGCGACTTCTAATAGCTAAAACATATTTGACACCGTCCCTATTCTATGGAGTTGAGCTATTTGGACAAAGTGAGGCCGAAAGTAAACAAAGACTAAAGGTAGTTTTAAATGACATCGCTAGGTATATTTTTATACTCTGTACCGAAGGTACATAAAGTATAATATGTTTGTGCAAAAGTATGTAACAGGGAGAAGGAATCTTTTCCGACCCTATAAAGTATATATATTCTTGATCAGCATCAACAGCCGAGTCGATATAGCCATGTCCGTCTGTCCGTCCGTCTGTCTGTCCGTATGAACAAACAGATCTCAGAGATGGTAAGAGATAGAGGTTTGGCATGTATGGGACAAATGCTTCTTATACTTGCAGGCAGATCAAGTTATTTACGTCATATCTCCCACAGTTTTGTAGATGATTCGTACCTTCTAGAGATAATTAGTCATTAGCAATATGTATCAATTTGCCGAAGAAATGCTAAAGATCGGATGAGCGCTTCTCAAGTTATGATCAAATAAGTGAATTACCCTCCGCCACCCCCTCCCACCCACTCACAACCAACGCCGCGCAATCTTAGAGAGATAGAGAGAGAGAGAGGGGGAATGAGAGAGGGAGAGAGAAACTTAGAGATGAGCGCAGCAGCAGCACTACATACAGCTCCTACTCCAAGTAAAGAGTATATTATAGTCGGGCTTGACCGACTTTTTCACTTGTTAAAAGAACACGAACTGACAGCATCTCTAACCATTCTTATAAAATATACAATCTTACCCTTACTGACTTTACAAGCTTAAGAGCATTAATTTTACTTCAGAAAATTATAAACACTAAGGAACCTGCCTATATGTATGAAAAATTAAACCTCTCGGCATCTAAAATTACCAACAATGTTGTTTGCCAAAAATATAAGCTATCAGCATCAGAAAAGCACTGTTTTTATACTTGTAACACTAGGATGTTAAAATAAAATAAATAAAATTAAAACAAGTAAGAGCGTTTGCAGTCGAGTGGCCCGACTTCGAAATACCCCGTACAATTTAGACACACAAACAAACACACACACCTGCGCGCGCGCACACTGACTCCTACACCATAGCTGCCTGAAACAGACACAGCCTCTCACAAGCAAAATTGCTTTGTGTACTTATAAAGCTAAGGTCGCACAGGCAAATAATTTGCCCAAATTTTGATGAAAAATTGACTAAGTAGGCCAATATAGGAAACTTTTCGGCTATTTTTGATCAAATTGCTTACGTATGGAACCATAGTCTTAGTTTTAAGTTGTGCAAAATCTGTAATCATGGCTATTTAGAGAAATTTTTATAAAAATTTGGGCAAATTATTTGCCTGTGGGACCTTAGCTTTACTTCAGTGTTCTTGCTCGGATCTTATTGGGTTGTTCAGAATAGATAGGCCTTATATGGCCTAAGATTATATATATTGAGCCAGTTTTTTGAACTTCGTTCTCAATAAGAAACGATTTCGTCTTAAGGACTGTACTTAAATGAGATTAAAATTAAGTTGGGCACAATACTTCGAATAATTATGATGGCTGTTCAACAGCATTCTGTTTTCAAAGCTGTTCAAAAGTTTTTCTTTTCATTTTAAATACTGTACCGACTAGAGATGTGCACGAGTGTACCGCAACTACAAGTTCACCACATTCGTAACTGATATTTTTCACACTTGAGTGTCTCCAAACACTGCAGAAAATGTATGCGGTGTTTTAAACACTCGTGGCATTTTTGTGCTTCGGCTAGGAGTACCCATAACACCCGCTGTCGCTCGTGTGGCTAAAATTGCTTACTTGCACAAGAAGAGAGCGAGTGTTTCTTGATGGAATCACATTAAAAACGCTCATTGTATTGCCCTACCTCTCTCTCATTTGTCTCTCTCTTTCTTGAGATAACAACAACTATACGGGATTTGCTGTTGCTTTTTCAAAAAGAGAGAAAAGAGAAGAGACATATGTTTTTACTTGATGAACGACTTTGACATCGTTTAACAATATTTTGTGCTTACTTTATGTCTTTGGAAAAAACTACTCAAAACATTACAAGCTCACAGCAAGCAAAAAGCCTGGTGGTGCAGAGCTTAAGTACGTGACCCTTGAACGGGATTCTCATGTTCATATATTTTCTTACTTTATCAAAACCTTTTCTTTTCCAAATCATTTTAATTGAATAATAAGTAAAAACCCTTTCCCAATTCTGTCTGTGTATTCCATTTTTTTTGAATTATCGTAAATAACCTGACTGCACGTTCGTCTATATCTGTTCATTCTTAAGCCCCCTCCCTCTCCCCTCTTAATGGCAATAAAACGAATTTTAATGGCCACCAATTAATTTGCAACACAAACCCAAGTTTTATGTGTGTCATTAGGGTGCATTTTGGATGGGCATGCAAACAAACCACACTTCCGCATTGTACAACCATTCCTGCGCCTGCGCAGCAGCCGACAATTCAGAGACCTCGACCCACACTCGCACTTGTGTGGCGCCCATAAAAACCAAACCAACAAAACAAACCAAGTTGCCAGCAGTTTGCAGTCTGTAATAGTTTTTTAATTGCTCATAAAAGTCGTCAGAGTTCCAAAGTGTTTGCCACCGCACCGCACCGCACCGCGCCGTGCTCCACAATATGAAACATAACCCCATACAAGGCAATATCTGTTGTCCGTTCGGCTCATTAATCATGTGGGCACTGGGAACTGAACTGAACTGTGGCGGGGAGTGAGGTAAAGGTAAGAAACCGTTGAGCGTATGCAAGCAAAATCAACCTAAGATATGTGCATATTCTGACTGAAGTGAAGGAAACGCGGAGAGCGAATCTTTCTCTATTGACATTGACAATGTCGTCGCCAAAAAAAAAGAAAAGAAACCAGACTATGCTATTAGCACCTGGATTTGGATTGAATGTGTAGCTGTGGGATTGTTTCTAGTGAATTGATTAAGTAATTGTAAAATGTAATGTGTAAAGTTTTTGTATATATCAACAAAACTATCGCAATCGGATCGGTAATAGCTACAAATATGATTTACAAGTAGTTCAGTGTGTAGTAGTGAAAGTTTCGTTAACAAAAGTCGTTAGAAATAGGGTTAGCGAGCGTTTTGCGATACATTTGTGATGTTTCTAGCGAGTCGGATAAAATATTTGCTGTGATACGATTTGGATGTAATCAAAAGGTATATTTTTGCTTAGACCGCAGCAAAATCAAAAAAGTATCGCAAAATATATCGCCAAGGACTCTCAAGAAATAGCGTTTGCGAGACTTTTATTTGTTTCATTCCCATATTGTTTTGCTTGAATTGATCCCACGACCACGATGTTTTCTAACCGAATGTCTTGTCCACTTCACTCCACCATGGCCCTTGTCACTCGCTAAGGGGCAAAGTGCCAACTGCTTTCATTCTTAAGGCACAATTCCTCAAAAGTTCAGGTTAGTTAACGTCAGGACAAATTTACCGCTCACAATTACCTGAGGTTGTCTTTTGGTTCTCCATGAGACTTACCGGCACATTCGCCTAATATCGAAAAGATTGCTATCGCTGCAATAGTGTGACCAGACACTGTCAGAGAATCAGCTGTGTTTATTAAAATTCCTTACGATGATGAATCAAGGTGAAGCATTGAAAAGACCAACAAGGAAAAACTTTTCCAAGGTCAAGCGAACCTCGAAGTAAACGTCATGACTTCAAACATGAGCAACAAGCAAACGAACAAATGCCTCGTGAGCAGAGATTAAAACCGTAACCCAGTATTGCATAGGGGGCAGGCTACATTTTCCTGACGGTTTTAGGTGTTAGACCCCAGCTTGATCAGATCGAATCGGGCCTTAAGTATCCAGGAAACTGTTGTGATTGGCAGAGAGTGGAGCTTATAGGCTACTGAGTTGTCCAAGTGTTTGTAAATTCGGGTGGCGCTAGTGATCTGTCGCTGATGGTTGTATTGCCATGTTTTTGCTTTGAGGGCCTCATGAATTGTTATTCGGAAAGAATTCCATTCCTGTGCTGATCTCAAAGAGTCTCTCCAGTTTATCTGAAGAGGGTTGCACAATTCATCCAGACTTCTTACCCAGAAGAGAATATTTTCTATTAGCATGCTGGTAATGTAGTGTGGGAGGCGATTCTCATTATAAAAGTGCATCGTTTTTCCTATAAAGCTGAGGTGCAAGTCAAGTCGACTTCTGTAAAGTGTCCTCCTCCCCAGATTTCTGCTCCACATCCTTGGATTATACGGCTTACTGCATTAAATAGTTTCCATTTTGCATTTATGTGTATCTCTCTTTTTCCCAGTGCTGGGATAATGTAGAGGACAAAGAAGTGTGCTTGTGTTAGTGAGCAAGAGAGCTCTCTCCAGACTACAGCCTACAACTTTCATGCAATTCAGTGTTTACCAATTCACACAGCCATAAGTTCGGCTCGCGTTTACATAAAAACATGAGTGACTTCGGCCCCTGGTAGCTATGGTTGGATGGCTCTGGTCTAGACCTGTCCAAGCTAAATGGAGAGGACAAAAAAAATATCTGCAAGAGTGCCTGTTTTTTTGACTGCATCAACACTCGCTTTAAATGCGTATGCAGTGTGACTGACACTCTAAATTTCTCAGTCGAGTCAAATACGCACTCTTTCTGTTATTGGTATTTTTGCAAATGAGTCTCTTGTATGCTCGTTTGTAAAAGTGGTTGATTTTGCTATGATCGGCTCCTCGTGTTGATGTCGTTGTCGTGTTGCATTCGTACGCACTCTTCGCAGGGACAATACTTATTTTTACTTAAAGAGAACGGAGAGGAGTGCGCAAAATACTCGGTGTTCTCAGCACACACACTTTAAATACTTATGTATGCATTGCGTATTCCTCTTCGCCATGATGCAATAAGTATAAGGTAGTCTCGTCGGCAAAAGCTGTCCCTTAGCGTATGCTAGCAATAAGTGCGAGTGAAAAGCACAAAGTATAGTGAGTGTGAACGAAACGGCAATAAAATATGTTGATTAACCCTGAACAGGTCCGTGGGGTTTAAAATAGCATATTGTAATACAAAGAGTTGAATTAGTTTTCATATTTTTATTTTATACATTAATTTTGTTTTTAAAGTTTTATTATTAATAATTTGGAATTGGCAATTAATCTTTGTTTTCGATTTTGAACAGAATTTTTTTTTCTTAATTATAAAATATATTTAATTTTGAAATAAATTTTTGTTGCTGCGTAAGGGTTAAAACATTAAGAAAAAATTCGTCCGCACGCAACCTTCCGCGTCAACAAGCAAGCATGCACTGAAGCTAAGGGACAAAAACGAGCTAGCTTCGGCAGCCGACGAGACTACCTTATACTTATTGTATCATGAGCGGGCCCATGATACAACAAAGCAACCAGTAAGAAAAATACCCTTAAAAGCAAGCACGATCAAAAAATTACTTAAGTGAGAGAGCGACAAATACAGAACGCGATGCGAGAATTGTTGGTGTATCGATGAACACTCAAATTTTTGCGCTCTCTGCTTTCAAGGGTAAAAAAATGAGTCGCACGAGTAGCGCGGGTATAATTGGCACTCGGTACCCGATGCAAGAATATGCCACGAGTGTTGTAAGCACCGCGTACGTTTTTTGCAGTGGCTGGAGACACTCGAGTGTGAAAAATATCAAGTACAAATGCGGTACACTTGTTGTGGCAGTGCACTCATGCAGATCTCTAGGCACTGTTGTAGAGTCAAACAAATATATTTTGAAAAGCAAGAAGACTGATGCGGTGACATGGAAACAGAAGGACAAAGCTCAATCCGGAATTCAACGCTCTTCAAAAACCTTTCTTAAGAATCGGGAGACTTATCCTAGCACCGCTGGGGTTTTGCCTGCTTTTGGCGAGTATGTTCGTGCCCCAGGTGCTATGGCTGGGGAACTCTGCTCTAATCGGTGGTGTGAAAAAAGTTCAGAGCCCCATCCACGTCAGACGGCCTAAATATATATTAACTAAATACACTAAGTGGCTTTCAAGATATCTTTGAAGTGAGGCCCCACACAAACTAAACTGAAGTGGTGCGCATTACGGTTGCGGCCGTTCCTGCGCATATATAAACTATTTTCCATTTGGTACTTCCCAAACTATTACGATCTCAAAACAATGCTGATTGCTACACTACAGTGGGAAAAAATACCGGGAGTTTGTTTATAAGCCAGCCCAAAAACCGACAAAAGCAATTGACGAAAAGAATACTATTGCTGTATCAGCCGTTGCCTTTTTCAGTATTCGATTCGTTTTACCATTTATTTTAGAACACAAATTAGCGGTTCGGTTAGAAAACATAAAATTGTTAATTACTCAAACATAGCGGTTTATTTATAGCATAATTTATTCTGTTCCAGGTAAATTAAATGCACATTTTTATATACACTTTACAAAATCAAAACCGTAATCTTAAGTGGGTCAATTTGGTATAAACCATTAAAAGCGCATTCCTCTCAAGCAAACATCGTCATCATCAACAACATCATCAGCATCCTGTCCTAAGCGCCATCCCGGATGCATGATGCAAAAATTGCAATATCAAATCCAAATACAGGCTCCCAACACAATGACTCAAATAAGCTGGCGCAGATTGGGAGGCGGGGGTCTATAAAAAGCAGCCAACTAACTTTCCAAATGCCAACAACAACGCACACACACACACACACACACACACTCAGACTCCGTCTCAGACTTGATGCTCGAACAAACCACAGTCATTATGCATAGTTTTTTTTTTGTTTTGTTGTTGCCTTCTTCTTATTCAATGGGTGACGGCAGCACAGCGACGACATTTAGCTGAAAAATGCAATAAACAGCATTCCAATCTAAACTCTCATGCGCATTCCAACGCCAAAGCCTTCTGGAGGGGGCAAACAATTACAGGTCATGTGATTAAATATAGAAACATCTTTCTATATTGTACAATTATGTGTGATTTGATACTTGTCAAGGTGAGAAAACTAAATTGGGAAATGAAAAGAGTGTAAAATTGTGCAGGAAATTGAAACTAGGTTCATAGCTTCTTAGAGCAGGGCCGGACAACTGCTTGTGTTGCTGCAAACGAAAGAGTTCGGCTCGTGTCTGTGTAAGAGACCGGTCAAATAGGGCGTATTCACAGCGGACCAACAAACGATCTCACAAATAGGCAAAGAACGGTAGGCTAAGCAAAATCCTACTCAGTCTTAGTCTTATGACCCACTGAACCAAAAGCTCATCAAAAATATCGCTAGCGATACTTACGCGAATCATAAACGTGCAAAACTATCGAGAAAACACTCGCAAACGATCCGCAAATTAATCCCCCGTCGCTCAATTTGTGGCAGAGAAAGTTTCGTTCTCAATAGCTAGCAAAAGATTCGTTAGCGATCCTTTTTCGATAGTTTTTGGGAGCCTTCTTCGATACCTTTTGCGACTCACTTTACCAATCGATTGCGAACCATTTTCAGTACAACAACATCGGTTGTTCGTTCTTCGTCAATATCATTTTTCTCCCTATTCACATATCATATTCAAGCTCGAATGCGATAGTTTGACGAAACTTTCGCCTGTCGTATCACTTTAGAGCTCAAATGCGATAGTTTTACGATACTCTCGCTTGACGTTCGCTTCGTGATGCAGTGGGGAAGTAAAGCCGCAGTGAACTTATCCATGTATTCTTTTTCCTTTCAGTCAGAGAAAAAATTAAGTCAATGGTGCCGTTTGGTACGGTAACATGGAATATTCTTTGATCCCAACTTGCTTGAAATACTTGGTTTTAAATTTAGGAGGCTTTATATCAAGCACCCGAAGCCCGAAGAACTTGTGAAATGGTATTTAGGAGGTCTAGCTGTTGGGCCGTCGGACGGGTTAGCTGCAAATGAGTGGGTTTACCACACAAATAAGCAGTCCCAAACAGACAGTGGGTGTCACGCCGCAGTGCACCGACGGAATTGAAAGAGTCGGGCGGCGATCTGGAAGTCCAGCAGAATGGCAGATGTGTTGACCTCCGCACCGGCATATCGTCGGCGGCGCTAATTTCTACAAATTTGTGAACAACTCGACTCCTCTGTGCGAATGAACAGGAAATTTCTTGTGGAATTGGAAATTTGCCAAATATCCTAAATAATGTTCCTTTCGCCGACCATAGTGTGGGATGTTGCCCTTCATGTGTGAGCCTGATTATCAGGGTCCACAAAGTTTATGGAATGATTGTTGGATTTACAACAGTCTGTCATTATAGAGGAGCCATCGGCAACTCGCTCCTTAAAAGGCTGAGCAACGTACTTTGTCGCGGGCTTCGACTGGAACAATGAAAAACTCACCACCAAGCACTCAATTTGCCAACTGTGGACTCGTCAATTTCAATTACCTTTCCAGGTCGTCCAATTATGGAACGGCTGTTATTTACACTCCAGTCCAAGGTATACTAAACAAGGAAGGCCTACTCACTCTCTCGCTTTGTTGACAACTTGTTAAATTTCAGTCAGTAAGCAACTGTTGTAAGCAAAGCATCTTCGCGGACGAATTTTTGTGTTTTACTTAGTTGCTTAGTAGGCTTTGTATTGAAATATATTACTCTCTCGCTCTCTTTGACACAAAAACACGGAGTTCTGAGAGAGCGAGTGAGCCTACCTTGTTTAGTATGCCTTGCTCCAGTCAATGTATACTTCTCTCAGGAATCTTTTTCAGTCAACAATAGATTGACGGGACCAACCCATTTCGGCGGATGACCGCCAATTAATTTCTGCACGTAAATTCTTCATAATTCGCGGTCCATCGAGGAAAAATAATTCGGGAATTTTTGGAGAGGAAGGACATATAATAGACAATTACCCTAACTAAATCCATCGATATTTAGTCACCGATTTGTGCTGGTGAACACAGCCAATATGTATATGCGACAAACTCTATGCGCTCTCGCGTTTTCTTTCATACTGACTAGCCCTCTGATTATGCTAAACTCTGGCTTTGTTTTGAGGCTGCCACCTTTTCAACTAAAATTTGTACATTGCGAAGCACACATTTGACAGACTTGGAACTGGTATGGGGTTGCTCTCACACCGATCTGTGTTGTGTGTTCAATCACAGTCACTGATCAGTGAGTGCGATTGTAGCACACATTCGGTTGAGGAAAGCCCGAGAGCCTTTGACAAAGATCTAGAAGATCGTTGGCAAAGATCTATCGTTGGCAAAGATCTAGAATCTCTAAAATTGATAAGTAGGGAGTGAGGAAGAGAGAAAGAAATAACTAGAAAGAGAAAGTCAGTGATGCATGTCTTCGGCAAGCATTCGGTGTGAATGGCAAGAGGGTGCTCGGCCTCGAGAAGCTAAGGCTGGGGAACTCTGGTATAGAGCAGTGATGCTCTTGCCTTGCCCCCCGCGAAGCCGAAGACATTTCGCTATTTACGTTTTCAAGGGCCGAACGTATGCCGAAGCTTAGGCCAAGAGAGTAAATAGTCCTTCAGTCGCTGGCTAGCGTTCGACTAAAATCTTCCTTACCGAAATTAAAGATGTTTCACATCAAAAATCAAATAAACAAGTGTTGATTTCTGTAAAAAGTACCTTTGAGTCTACGAAAATTGATTTCCCTGGAGCAGAGTTTCCATAACTCGCCCGCGCTCCCATTATTCCCTGTACAACTTTTAGTTTTTTAATTGAGTTCTAAAATTATATTGCTTGCTGTAAGATTCTATAATAAAATTTGATATTTATGCCAGTAACATTTTACTTTGAATACCTTTCACCTTTGCTTTTTCCCCAGCACAGAAAATAAACTCCCCTCTTCGAATATAATTAAAACTTTTAGCTTATTTATAAAAACGCATTCACCGGGATTGGTGGGATTGGAAGGGGAAGGGGAAGGGACGTGGCTTTAAAAATAGCGAAATGCATTTCTATCAAATAAATAACACGAGACAAATTTCAGAAAAGAGAGAGAAAACTCTCTTGCATTTTCCTAATTTAATTTTCGTGTTTCAGTTCACGATCAATTTCATTCTAATGATTGTAATTAAAAACATTTTTTCTACCCAATGTCTGCTGTGTATGGGGCGTGGGCGGGGGGGTGTAACGCCCACTCACGCGCCGTCTAAAAGCGCAAAATTTAGCGCTCGGTTGAATACGAAAACAACAACGAAATAAACACGACGTCGACACTAGGCAGACAGACACCGCTGGGGGGGTGGGTGCAGTGGCCGTCGGATCGTCATCAAATGCAGATGAGGTGTGGGCCGACGACGACGCGACGTCCTCGTCGTCGTCATCGGCGTCATCGTCGTCATCTGTTGTGCATTTAAAATTCTGTAATTGTACGGGCAACACAACAGAACAGCACTCAATGGGTATTTTTGGTTGTGGGGCCATTTGGGCCACGTTTTTCCTAGTTGCACATTATGCACAATTTTGTTGATTAGATGCTGAAAATGTTGCTGAATGCTGTGGATACTGCATGCTACATGCTGATGGCTCTCAAGTGGGTGGAGGTGTGCAGCAGCAGCGTTGAATGCAAAAAACAATTTGGATCTTTAATCTTGCGGGGGAGTCTGAGTGATGTTTTCAAGTGAAGTCCAAAGAATGACAGGGAGTTGGGCATTTTGAATAGCTTTTGTTTCTTTTTGTAGATTTGCCGCCAAAAAGGTGATTAATAATCAAATATATTTTTCAATTCCGGAGAACGCTTGATGGCCGCTTAGGGAAGAAATGGATGGAAATGGAAATGGCAGATGTTTGAGAAATATTCAAATAAACTACATATTTTCTTGATCAGGGAGATGAGCTGAGTCGATTAGAGCTTTGTCCGTCTGTCTGTATCGATCTGTTTACTGCATGCTGCTAATATGGCGGAACCACCCGTATATATCCTTATAGCCAATCGTTCAAAAAATGGGTCTTAGTGAGAAAATTTTTTTTGGTTTTTACGTTAGCGTTCCCAAACTCGATCATAATTAATTTAAATGCTTTCAAACCGATAGGTATAGTGTTGGCGGCCACGATTTCTCGTCTCCAGGTTGTGTGAAATGAAAACTAAAAACGGGGTTATAATCAGTATAGATATCATTCTGGTCTGAACCTCGAAGAAATGTTTGTGATTTTTTCTTGTCTTCTTTGTTCATAACTTGAGAACCGCTCATCCGATCTTTATCATTTCTTCGGCAAATTGATACTTAATGCTTATTACTAACAATCTCTGAAAGGTATAAAAACGATTTGATCCAGAAAAAAGGTTCTTTTAGTTTCGAACTAAGATTTTAAATATTATCAATTTCAGTAACCTTTCTATTAATAAGAGTGAAATATTATCATTTGTAACCGAGCAGAGGAGGGAGCGAAGGGGTGGAAGATGCTGAAGAGGGACAACTGGATGGGTTCTGGGAGAGATCTACGTGCTTGAACTTTATCATTGGTGTGGGGCTTGATGTGGGTTGAATGTATCAGGCGGGATCTGGGTGGTATCTGGTTAGGATCTGAATGGCAATGGGGTGAGATCTGGGTTGTAATTTGGGGTGTGATCTAGGTGGGATCTGGGTGGTGGGAGGATATGGGGTGGTATCTGGGAGCGATATGGGTGGGATCTGGATGAGGATCTGGTGGATCTGTTAGGCTCAGAACAAATATGGGTGGGATCTGGATGAGGATCTGGGTGGGGAGCCTGGCAGTCTGGTTGAGTTCTGGGTGGGGATCAGGAAGGGATATGAGTGGATGCAGGGTGGGATCTAGGCGGTATCTGGGTGGGATCTGGATATGATCTGGGCGGAATCTAAGTGGGATCTAGATAGGATCTAAGTGGGATCTAGCTTGGTTGGATCTGAGTAGTATCTGGGTTGGATTTTGGATTGGATCACACCTTGATCAGCATCTGGGTAGGTGAAACATCATCATTTATACTCTGGATCAACCTGTCTGGGACTTGTTTAAAAATGGAAGATCACTGCAGGTCTTGATGCTGGTATTTCTACTCCTGTTAGTTTTCTTTTTCGAAGAGTACCTCTTTCTAAATTATGCTCCATTAAGAGCATATGATTTTGAAAATAATCTCCAACCTAAGCATTATGAGCACACATCAAAGCCCCGTGAGTGTTTGACCCTCAGACCTTACTTTCTGAGTTCTGCAAAAAACAATATTTTTCCAATGATGCTATACATAACCATACAACATACAATGTGATTGATTCTTCTTCGAATTTTTCAGGCTGATGTGGTTGTTGCTGGTTATCAATTCCCAAAGTAGACCAAAGTCTTTGGCCATAGATTTAGTACTACTCACGTAATGACTCAGATTGTCCCAGAACCGTAGACTATATCTGTCGCCGATAACAAGGTACTTTGTCTTGTCCTCCGTTTAACCATAACATCAGTCGACTGACTCTCTGTCGATAATATCAATATCATCGGCATAACGGATTAATATTAAAATGCTGTTAATGATTACTGACTGATCTGTTGGCATTTAGAGCGCAGTATATACTCATCAACGATTAAGTCACCCTGCCTAATATCGCTTTTGGTATCCCATGGCTCAGAGAGATTCTTTTTATATCAGATCATTGCAGTCAGAAGTAGTCCGACTTCAATATGCCTGAACAATTGACCAAACACACACACAAACAACTGAAGCACCTCCAGTTTATAAGCTGCAAGGCCGAATCAACAGGTAGGGCATTGTCCGGATCATATCAACACAGTGGCGAGGCTGCTTCAACAGCAGTGTCTAAAGTCCACAAATCCTGTAAGCTGCCCTATCGGGCTGTTGAATGGCCGTTCCCAGCTACAGCAGGGTTACCGCGCACGCATATCGTTTATATTGCACTGAGAGTATGCTGTGGCTTCGCAGAACGACGCATTTTGGTCATAAGCCGGTATGGGTACCGATAGAGATTCTGGCAAAGCAAGCGAAAACAATAGCCGACGCGGTAACAAATGAGCCAACCAGATCTAGGTTACACCATGAAGCCAGAAATGAGCATCCTAAGCTGGCAGTCCAGGTGGGATAGGTCTACCAAAAAGGCCAGTGGACGCACCATCTCATTCCTGGTATAAAGTGTGGATCGAGCAGGAAACGTGGAGAAGTAAACAGCTGCACAGGCTCAGGCATGACCCCACCGCTCCTTGCACTTACTGGTGTGCAGGCGGCCCAGTGGAGGATGCAGCTCACGTTCTTTTCTACTGCGGCCGTCAAAATTTGTTTAGTGAATAACTGTTGTTTTGATCGGATCATGTTACGCGCCTGGAAAGAAGATAGATATACAATACATACGGCCAAAGATACAAATATATATACAAGCAGGATGTTGTAAGTTTTAAAATTGGGGCTCTGACAGTTTTGCGGTTTATGGGGTGAGACGAGGGAAAAATCGATCAGGGTACGTTATACACCTATGTTATATTTATCAATTTGGGTCTCTATCTCTTATAGTCTCTGAGATCGACGCGTTCATACAGACGGACGGACAGACGAACGGACGGACACAAGGACATGGCAATCGACTCGACTGTTGATGCTGATCAAGAAAATATATACTTTACAGGGTCGGGAAACGTTTTTCTTCTCCCTGTTACATACATTTGCACAACTTATTTTCCCTCATTTTTAATGGGTACAGGGTATAAAAAACGAGAAAGCAAAGCTACTTCTTCTGTGCCGAAGTTCTAGACTTAAAATAGATTGTCTTTAACTGGTTAGCGTCTAAAAACATTCAATATTACCCGTGACCGTGATTGAGAGTATTCGATCATTCTATGGCAGCTACAAGAAATAGTCATCCGATCCGGACGGTTCCGACATATTTGCAGTGTGCAGTAAAAAGAAGACACTGTGCAAAGTTTCAGCTCGATAGCTCCAAAACTGAGAGTCTAGTTTGTGTAGAAACAGACAGAGCTCAGTTTGGTAGAAACAGACGGACGACGGACAGACGGACGGACAAAGCTTAATCGACTCAGCTCTTCATGCTGATCAAGAATATATAGCTTTGGTGTTCGGAGATGGTTCCTTCTATGCGTTACAAACTTCTGGGCAAAATATAATAGGTACACTTTTCAAGTGTATAATTATACGACACCCCCGAAAATTTTAGTTTCGACCTCGTAGGAGAATGGGAAAGCATAATCAAGACATATTTCACAGAAATCTATAGAGGTTTTTGTATAAACGGTAGCATTTCGTATTAAAGCTGTTCGATTTTATATGTTAAGGGGCTATACCGCCGCCTACTAGAACAGAAGACGAAAGTTGTCCGATTTAAAGTTTATTCGAGTGCAATCGTTTATGCGAAAATAATTTCTAGACACCCCCTGTATACAACGTAAGTATTTATAGTTAGTAATTCTGTTTTTAATCTGTTTCTTATATTTGTATAACATCAGTAGCGGTTTTTGTTGTATCTGCAATCAAAATAATACGACACTGTCAATTATTACGGCTGGTGAAAGATATGCTTAGAGAGTTTGCAACGCATATATTTAAAGTAATTCTTGATCAGCTTTACACTGAGTCGATTAAGCTTTGTCCGTCCATATGTCATTCCATCTGTCCGTCTTTGTTTTCGCGGACTAGTATAGTTTTCGGCTAAACTAAACTTCGCAAAAGTCTGATTTCTGACTGGCCGGATAAGTGACTGCTTCCAGTGCCATCAAATTTAATACGGAAACATGGTTTTCATTAAAATAATTGTTTCTTCGCTCGCGAGCACGCATGGGTTTAATTTCTTTATAAGTTAACAATTTAACTTCGGTACAACAGAAGTTAGCTTTTGCCTTTCGTTTTTCTTTTGAATTCTTATTTTTATATTTATGATGTAATAAAATGCCGCGTGGACGTTTGTTATCCGAACGAGGAAAAAAGTAGAGCCCACATTTAAAATTTTAAATTTTAACTTTATTTTGTTTATAGCTTTGTTCAATAATTTTCATTCAGATAATTTTTTTGATGAAAAAAATTTAACTCTGACGGCCCAGTTGGGATTCGGCACTATTGAAGAGATTTGCATAAGGATCATGTTTTCCAAACGTTTCGGAGGCGGGATACGGTTTAGGGAACCTTTCATACGTCTTTAACGCTTGATCTTACTACAAGCTGCAGGATGAACAGAGGAGCATATAAAAAAGCATTGGAGGATCGTTTTCATTATTTTGTAAATTGCCAAAGAGGTTTACAATAACAACAAATTTGAGACCAACTTTTTAAATTTAGACCAAAAATTTACTTACAAATTGAGTGAATTCAATGCCTAAAGAAACTTTTCGCGGTAGCAAAGGCTCAAGGTGGCTCTATAAGCTTGTAATTCTCTGTATGGGTTGGATAGTCTAATCTCTTGGATTTTGTTAGATTGTTTCTGGCAAATGGCAAATCAAACATCATCCCTGTCGGAAAATGAAAACTCCAATAGAAATATCACCCTTTAGGATTTTTCAAATTTTCCCCTAACTCGAAGCACTTACACATGCTTTCCTTACCTTCAGCCCTTCTCCGTTACAGCATGTGGTGGGCTACCATTCAAAAGCTGATTTACATATTTCAATTCAACCCTTCCCCTGTCTGTCTGTCTGTCCCTGTTTGTCTCTAAGCAACCCCCGTTGTCTAGATCTTGTGATCTTGTATCATTACAAACGACGGGCGATGTTGTTTACGTTTTATGTAGATTTATTTTTGCCTTGCAACTTAAACGCACAGACATTTAAATTTAGACGGGGCGATCATCTAATGGCCTCGTCGCCGGCTGGGTTGGGATTTTGGTGTCTATTCGTCTGCCCTGCAATTCTCTGGCTCCCTGCTCGGTTTCTGTCTGTCTGTGTGTGTGTGTGTGTCACCCAACTGTCTCGCCAAAATGCCATTGGATAGATAGATCTCCTCTTCATGTGACATAAAAAGTGTGATCGATGTAAATCTTGCGCCTCAGCTGTCGCCAGCTACCACCTCATCCATCCCTCTTCCCCCCTCTCTCTATATCTGTCTCAGTTGTTATGTCCTTGTCTCTGCTGTGTCTGCTGATCTTTGTGTTTTATTTTTATACCACGTTCTCGGCAACAGCAAATAACAGGGGCGGACATCTAATCTGATTTGTGGGACCAAACAACTGTAAACCTGGACTTGGACACGCGCTCCAACCAAATAAAAGGGGATGTTCGATGCGGTCTGCGTACGTGCCGCATCATACGTTAAGGCGCTTTCCGTGAAAGGTAAATAATAGGTAGCGAGGGATTATTTAATGTAACTGGGAAGTCCAACAGCTTTCTTTACTTTAGTGAGGAGTTAAATCTAATGGTTTAAATTTGTAAAATTGAAAAGTCAAATAATAAATTAATAATATTAAATACCATAAAAGTCAACGTTGTTTGATTTTTGTAAAGTCAATAGATGGGCTGATTTTTAATGCGGTTTAAAAAACTTTTATATAGGTGTAATACCATATTGTAGTGGAATAATAAGAAAATAATAAAACCTACTTCTACTACTACTACTATTCCCAAATGCACTCAGAGTGAGCTTTACGTCTTTTTTTTTTTTTATTTTATAATTTAAAATTAAAAACAAGATGTGTAATATTTTTTTTAAAACTCCTTTATTATTTTTTAATTATTTAATATTTTTTTTGTTTTATTATTTGGGGATTGAATTGTTTAATTAAAAATCTTTTTTATTTTATTATTATAACTTTAAGAATAAACCAAGGAGGGATAATGTGAAGTACATATGCTAAGTTTTAAGAACCTCGGATCTATTATGGTTTTTTAACTACATTTTAATTTTGTTTTTGCTCTGTTCAGGTTAATTTCGGGAAAAAACTGTTAGAGTGTTAAATTAAAACTTTGATGTAAAATATCTAAGTTTAAATCTTATTTTAAAATAAAATAAATCTGTGTATAATCTGTACCCTATTAATATAATATTATACGAGCCCTAAGCTTATCCTAGTTTAATTTTAAAACCTTTTAAGTTATAGTCCAAATACAATTATATATTATAAAATAATTTATTATATTTAATATAAGAAAAAAATTGAGAAAATGTACACCCGGAAAAATCGAAAAGCGTCGAAAAAGTTTGTATGGGAAAAATTTTATTTTTCATCCGATTGACTTGAAACTTGGTTTGTAAGCATAGTACGCAAATGATTCGGCACGTGTTTTCCCGATTTCGGAAAATCCGCCCGGAAAATGCCCGGAAAATTCTGCATGCAAAAAACTATTTTCCATCCGATTGGTTTGAAACTCGGTTTTGGACAGAATACGAAAAATTTGAAATGTGATTTTTCCGATGTTGGAAAATTTGACCCAACGGTCGGAAAATTCCCGGAAAAGTCAGCTTGAAATAAAATATTTTTCATCCGATTGGCTTGAAATTTGGTTTGTAGGGGTAGAATACGAAATAATTTGAAATGTGATTTTTCAATGTCGGAAAATCCGCCCTCATGCGGGAAAATTCCCGGAAAATTCTGCATGAAAAATACTATTTTTCACCCGATTGACTTGAAACTCGGTTTGTAAGGTCAAAATGAGAATTCATTTGTGTTTTCATTTTCCGATGTTGGGAAATACCGCCGGGACGCCCACTGGGAGGTGGATGTGGATGGGATGTGGGTGGCAAGTTGTTTTGGAAGTGGGTGGGATATGGGCGGGAAGTGGGTGGTATGTGTGCGGTAAGTGGATGGGAAGTGGGTGGGATATGGGCGGGAAGTGGGTGGTATGTGGTTGGAATGTCTGTGGGATGTGGGCGGGAAGTGGGTGGTGTGTAGATGGGATGTAGGTGGGAAGTGGGTGGTATGTGGGTGGGAAGTGGGTGGTAAGTGAATGGGAAGTGGGTGGATTGTGGGGGGAAGTGGTGGTATGTGGGTGGAAACTGTTTGGAAAGTTTGTGGGAATTGGGTGGAGAGTGGGTGGGATGTGGATGGGAAGTAGGTGTGCATTGGTTCTATACTGTTTAAGGCGCAGCGAAGCGCGATTTGAGTGTTATTTTTAATTAGGTATAAAATACAAATCCCATAACTAATAAAATATAAAATAAGTTCCCCTTTTTCCTTTTCCAAATTTTTACAGCTTTTTTTTTTTTGTTTGTTTTTTAATTTTTATTTATTATTTTTTATTTTAATTAAAATTTTAATTTTTATTTTTATTTATTTTTTTTAATTTTTTATATTAAAATTTTTTTTAAAATTTTTTTTTTTTTTTTGTATTGTTTTTTTTTAAATTTTTTTTTTTTTTTAATTGTTTATTTATTTTTTTTTTTATATTTTTTTTTTAATTTTATTTTTTTTATTTTTAAATTTTTTATTTTTATTTAAAATATGTCAAGTCGTTTAGGAAGGAACTAACGAATGAGGAAGGCAGCACTTGGAGGAAGTGTGGTTCGTGCGGGCAAATTGGGCGAGCAGAAACCGATGATTTGGTAGTGGAAGTAAAAAAAAAAGCGGCTGTACACATGCCTTGCCGCCGTGTTTTGTTTCTGGTGTTCCAGTTATTTGAAAATATAACCAGACAACACGAAGCCTCTTAAAGTCCATAAGCACAGATATTGCAACGTAGCAGAACTTGAGGGACCGAATCAGCGCTAAAATAACTTAACAAATTTTAAAAAGTTGGAAACTGAACCAAAGACCAATTTCTGACCAATGTCAACATAGATCGACTAATTGGTAGAGCATATTCTCTATAGGAAATTTTGCCATTTATTAGGCATAAACCCCTTTTCCAAAAGTGCTCAAAACTTAAATTTTTTTGCCTCATTAGTTCACAAATACATCAGTCTTCAATGTTACGTACCACGAATTTTGATTTAACAGAGCACTGTTAACTGAGCAGCTGCTAAAGTCAGGTTATGCTAACGAATGACAGTTCAATGTTAAGTGTATGTTTTTCTGCTGCAATTTGCAATGGCCAAATATCAATAAAAACAGAAAGTTTTGTCGAATATTTTTGATGGAATCTACTCGTTGTGGTATGTACTATGTTTTAGTGCCTTTGATCTGTAGAAATTAATCGTGGCGTCCCTGAAGTTGAGGGTATTCGTGATTCATCTCACAAAAAAAAAATTTGGAAAGAAAATTCAACTTTGCAAAGCCCTACCAAATTTTGTTTAGATTTGTTAGAGCTGTGACTTTTACCACCTTTTAGAGCTATCAATTCAGCTTCTGTTTCACTTTTTCTCAACCGCAATTATGTGCAATTCTTTGCAAAATTTCCTTTTTTAGGACTCAACCTCATTTTCTCCAATGCCTACTTGCATGCCAAATGAAAAAATTTGACGAGTCGAGAAGATGTTATTCTTGATTTCTTTAGAGAGGGGTTGGGCCAAAGTCTTTCAGTCGCATATGAAAGATATTTAAAAGAAATAAGGAAGGATGTTTTGTGCAATTCTGGCGATGAATCGCGGAAATTTAACCGAATAATGCAACAATTTGAACGCAGAAAATCAATTCTTAGCCATTGAGAAGCACATGAACCCAGAGTGTCGTTCCAGATGGTCATTTACGCTAAAACGTATTAGAGGTCGTAGGAAACAAGCTGCTGGAGATAACTTGGTACAAGAAGCAAGCACAGCTGCTCGTAAAAAGTAAAAAACGACAAGCTGACCATGCAGCAGTTCTTAAGATAGTTTATATAAGTCCTCAAAAGGCAAAAATGATCCGAAATTTAGTGTCACACCCAATCAAGAACCCTTTCCGGTCTTCTGTCGACGACGCCTTGCCTTTAAAGTGCAGTATTTCGCAGTTAGAAATGACAGTAAGAACAGAACAGAAATCACAAAAAAATTATGCCCGGGTTTTTTCAGGATACCCGAAATTCCATAAAGTTTGCCGGCAAAAATATTTTTAATTACGCTATCAATAAATATAAAAAATAAAAGAATTTTAATTAGAGTATTTTTATCGAAGACAAAAAATTTTAAAAGTTTTATTAACCCTAAGAAAAAATTTAACCCCAAAATTTTGGGTAGTTTTTAGGTTATAAATTAAGGCTTAATTTTTGGAAAAAATTTTCTAAAGTTAATTTAAGATAAATAATTTAATAATGTTAAAAATAAATTTACACACAGGAAAAATATGTTATAAAAATAATAGGGGAATAGAACAATAGTTTCTGTTTTAAGTCATTTAAAATCTGCATTTATGGCTATTTAGACTGATTTTTCTCAAAAATTCGTAAAAAATTTTGTCAAATTATTTGCCTGTGTGAATTTAGCTTAACTGTCATTGAACTGATTTCAAATAAATGAATATCCGTCGGAAGCACTGAAACAGAGAGAGACTTTGACGGGTTTCGTCTATATTAAGTCGGGCCTGACCGACTTTATATGCTATGTTAACTAATACTAATATATTGTTCATTTCTATCTTTTTACAGGTATGCCTTCAAATTATGTGATGATCTTCTTGATAAAAAAAACCCCGATATTTTAAGTGGTATGTTGGAAAGGTTAAATGGTTTTTTAAATAAACTCTCCGCTAGTTTTCAATTATATATAAACAGGTCAATCCAAAAATGTATATACCCATTAACAATAGTTTAAAGCGTTTTTGAAGTTAGGTTTGTCGACGATATTTTTCGATATTAATTTTTGTTGCGGCATTGATATCAAAAGTATTACTGACTTATCAGCTAACAGCCAAGAGAATGCCCTTAGAAATCTAAGCTTTACGTGACAACATATACAAAATATCGTCGAAATATCGTTCGGTGTCGACGATTGTTGTCAAAACCCCCAACTCTAAGATCTCTTCATTCATACGGACGGATGGGGAGAAAACGGGCACGTGAAATCTTTAACATGACTTAATTTCCTTACTCTCTTGGCCGACTGATTTTACCAATCACAGCTCGTTAGTCAAATCTCCAGGAACAGAATGCAAGAGGTTTCTAGAATGCACTGGTGATACCCTTCACACTACTTATCATTAGTATATGGTGAATGCATATATTATTGTTGTTTTCAAGGGTATTCATTAATTCGTTTTGGTTCTTTGTTTCTTTTCTTAATTGTTGATTTTTGTTTTTCTACCTTGCCGCCATTTAATGTCGTTTGTTGTTTTCCCTCGTTTTTTGTTTCTATTTTTACACTAGACAGGGGTATATGGTGTTTGTGCAAGCATCTCCGACCCTTTAAATTATATATATATATGTATTTTTGATCAGCATCAATATTTGAGTTGATTACACCCTCTGTACCTCTGTATTGAACACTGCTTAGATATATAGCTGATATGCTGGTCTAGAGTATTTGACAGTCGGTTGTAATTTTTGTTGTTTTCTATTCTCTGTGGTTATTGGTCTTATTACGTATTGTAAAAATATATGTAATCAACGTTTTTGTTGTTGTTAATTTATTTCTATTCCGTCGCAGAGATTCAAAAGACAATTTTTTTTTTATAGATGTAATTTTGTAATTGTTAATACAAATAATTTTGTAATCATAAAAGTGGTAAGATTGCTGTGAGAGTGAGAAGGAGAGACTGTTGGAGAGACCCAAAGTAATCAAGCAAAACAAAATTCCACAGCATCGACAATCGCCCCCCTTCCCTTCCCCCTCTGATGAGAACACCAAAGCCACACAGTGTGAACTTCACACACAAAGAGCGAGCTGTGTGCCGTGACTGCCTCGTTATTCATTTCGCTCTCACTGAGCTTACCTTAAGCTTGGGGCCTGCTGCTTGTGTGTGTGAGTGTGTCTAAGGAGGCTTCATTGAAGATCGACATAAAGCACAACACTAAATAAAACACTAGACAACATGTGAATAAATTCGAAATTTATATATGAAAATGTTTCCCCTCATTGTTAAACATTTTATTTAAAGTAATTCTAGTTCTTACCCGGTTTTAGCATGACTAGGCTTTATGTTAAACTAGATTTTGCCTACCATTTGGTTTGCGGTTTACAGTCTTGATTCCCGCTAATGGTCTGTGGTCATTGAATGACATTTCGAATTGTGGATTAAGTTAAGCTGGCTGCAAAAATGCTGTTTTATGTCAGTATTTAGACTATTAAGATGTATAGGTTAAGTTAAAGGTTGATATCTGTGTAAAATTGTATTAAAATGGGCAAATGTAAACATTTTCCAGCCTTTAAAGCAGAGTTTTCGAACGATAGTCCCGGGGGCACGAACTTACTTGCCAATTCTTACCGAATGCTTGCCGAAGACAACCTTCATTGTGGGTTAGAGAGAGAGACAGTCACGTTTTCGCGCTCTCTGCTTGGGGAACCCTGCTTTAAAGCAGCGAAGGGTACAAAATTTGATTTTGGAAGCAGTCCAAGTGCGCCAAGTGAGTCTTAGTCGCACAAACTGCACTTGTTGCGCCGTCTGCTTGTAAGCCCTGCTTGCGCCGGTAAATGAGGGCAATTGCTCGGGCGTCAAAGTGACGCCAATTGACGAAAACACAGATGAGAGAAGTATAGATAGCAACTTTGCTCAGTCCCTCTTCGCTGTCAGCTACACTGCTGTGGCGCTCAGCTAACACATATCAGCTATATAGAAGATGAAAAAACAATCCTAAGTCTAAACCTAAAGGAATAATCAGTGTGAAAGCAGCCTAAACCCTTTTCGCTGCAATACCCTTATCCCAACGAATTTCCCAGTTATCATAGCACTTGACAAAATCCTCCTTCGGAATGGCCTTCAGAGCCTTCTGCGATTTTTCTTTTATCATCTCAACCGAGTCAAAACGGTATTGTTTGCTGAATAGTCACAAGTCACACGGATACAAATCAGGTGAATAAGCAGGCACAAATGTCATTAAAAGTGTTACCGAGTTACAGAAAGAAAAATATGATCGACCCTGGGAGTTTAAATTAAAAATTCACCTTTCAATTTGAACACAGTAGTGCATCATATAGCAGGTTCCCAAGAAGAGAAGCTGAAATGGGAATGTCTCTCTCTAAAACACAGTGAAGCA
>JAEIFU010002123.1:0-50354 GCA_018904235.1 Lordiphosa stackelbergi
AAAATGAAATCTCTTGATGTTCTGGGACACCGACGCTCCCACAGGCCAAAAATAAAAAAACCATAGTCAACATTTTGGCTTGAAAAGGGTCAACACTAACTCATAATTGACCTAGCAATTAACCCTCCTGTCTAAGATAGCATCAAAAGAGAGAAAAAATAAAATAAAAACCCCTTTTAAAAGGGAGTGCTCGTCCAATGGAAGCAATTAATATTGTAAAGAAAGATATTAACCATGCTTTGTGATAATTTGCGGGTAGTTAACGCGATGTGTTAATGTCAAAAATTGAATGTAACATAGGTATTTGTTTAATTATAAATTCGTGTGAAAACAATAATTTCATTTAAGCTTTTAATTGTGAAGCTAATCGAAGCTAACGATAAAATTTATGTTAAAATAATCGTCAATATTTTCCGATTATAATGGTTTAAGTTTCAGCTGCGGATTTTGCAGATTTTGGTGTTATCTGTATCAAGCGGCCTCGCACACACTTTACACACTGCGATTCTTTAGTAAAAAAATAAAAATAATTTTTTTTTTGATTTTTTTATATTTTTTCCAGGCGTTCAAAAATGAAATTTCGAGCAAAATTTTTGAAATATTTTTGGTTATTATATTCAAACTACTAAAACGATTTAAAAACAATGTTTTACGCGATTACTGGCAGTTCAATGACCTTTCGATTCATTTCTTGCTTGACTCTATCTGACAAATATGAAGTGAGATATTACTTAAATCGTAAGAGCACCAAAAAACAAACAAAAAAAAACCATATATCGAAAACGGAGCCATGAAAAAATGTTTGAAATCGATTTTTGAGATCACCATTCCAAACTACACTAAAAAAATTTTCAGTAGAAATGGGTCTTTTTGGCTGTAAACTAGTGTTATTTGCGGGAATAATTTTGTTGTTTATGTTGGGGGTTGTTTTTTGTGCTTTGCAGGGACTAAGACCCACCCACTGTGTGTTTTATTATTTATTATAATATTATTGAATTAAGAAAAAAGATTCACTATAATATCTCCACTAGAAGTATTTTTGCTCTATACAAGCCCGACCACTGTGCAACCGAGCACAAAATCTCTACAGATTTCTGTGACACCCCCGAAAATGTATCCAAAAAGCTCAAATTTTGGCGTTTAGCTTCTCTCATAATAAGCTCCGCTTGGGCCCATTATCATCCAATTCGGAGACATCATGCTATTTTCGTTCTTCGAGCGAGGTCTCTGCTCTTGAACTTTCTACTGAGCCCGTAGTAGCTTCGGTTTGGAGGTTGATTTTTTTTTGGCTTTTGGCGTTTTTAGTATTTCAATCCTTATTTAATTTGTTTTATGCAAAGTCGAACGTGATTTTCGATGTTTTTTTTTTCGGTTTTTCCCAAATTTTACCAATTCTTTTTCATTCTAAATTTACCAGTTGTAGTTATTGTTTTTTCTTGTGGTTTATTCCAAAGTTTGTACAAAACTTGGCCAGCCTTATGTGTGAGAACTACTGTAGATGTTGGAGTATGTATGTATGTGTGTGTGTGTGTTGTTTATTTGTGTGGTATATATATACTGTAGTTGTGTCCATTCGTTTCGTTGTTTTGATTAAATTCCCACAATAAAGTCAGCGCCACCTGTTGGCAGTTTGGCCAACTAAACTGCTGATGGTGGGGGAGGGGGGAGTAACTGCCCCCGTTCCCTGCCAGCCTGTCTAGGTGGCTTTTCTGCAAACTACTCATGAGTGTGTCTGTGTGTGTGTGCGTGGGTGTGTGTTTGTCTAAACTTGTAGCGTTTAATGCTGTCAGAATGTTTTTTGTTTTTTGCCTCGTTTTCCCAGCTCGCTCGTAAATCACAAACTTCATATTTTCTACGTCATTTTGCGGGCCCAATGAGGTACTTCCTATTGGCTTTACGTGACGTTCATGAAATCATTTTTTACTTTTTTACTTTCGCTTTTTTGTTTTGTTTTGTTTTGATGTTTATGGCCTGCTGCGCTTTGGACTTACCACCCATGTATCATCGTTTTGACTGACGCACATTAATACGTAGCCGTTTTTTAAAGTTGTCCATGCAATCGCCCGATAACATCATCAAGAAATTCGTTTCGTTTTCCATTTGCTTGATTGCATTTTCATATTGCATTGTCGCTTCATTACAATTCAGTAATGCAGATGGTGGTTGTAGTAAGTCAAATCGATAAAAGAACAAAATTGTTTATGCGCATTTCGGGGAAATCAAATTACAATTTCAGGCGACCTCGAAATGTGAATCCTTAGTAATGGCAATTAAAAATAATTAAGTAAGTTCCAAAGGAAAATTATCCTATTTGTTTTGGCAATTTTTATATGTACATGTGTGTATGTATGTGTGCATTAAAAAGCCAATTTCCTCATGCTTCGCAAACCATTAATCTATCGCATCAAATATTCGTTTGATGTTTGTATTGTATCTTTCTTTGTCTCTCTCTCTCTCTGTCTGTATGTGTATATATGCGTGTGTTGTACAAAATATGGCCTTGAAGTGAATGAAATGATTAATACATTTAATCCATTTCATATTAAAGAACAACTATAAAAAATTCGATAATCTCTTGAAAGAGATAAACAAAGTGTAAAAATAATTATTGTGTTTTTTTTCTTCTTACCCCGGCGAAAAATATCCGCTCTAGAAATATCCGGTTCTATATTTGGGATATAATTAGATTTTATTTCATTTTAATGTGCCTGAGAATAACTATTGCATTTTTTTTGAAAATAAAATGAATTTTTATTTGTTTTCTCAAAATATGACAGTTTTATAACATAAAAGATCGGAATTTCAGATCAGATCGGAAACGCCAAAGTTTTGAAACTAAAGCTGCATTTAAGTTAAACAATTAAATCGTAATGTTCTACGAAATATCACTTAAATTTGATATGGGTCACTATGCCATGGTCGGAGCACAGCTAAAAATGATTTAAAAGATTTTAATAAGAAAATAAAATCAAATTCCAAATTACAGTTTTCTCTAGTCTCTCAGTTTTAAGGCCCTCTTCTGGTCTAGAGTGCTAAATTTTACATGTTTCTGCTGTTTTTTGTATTTGGTTGTACGATTCAATATTAAAAATACAAAATTAAAAATTTGTGAATGCGAGGGCTGTTTAAAAAGTTCTCGGGATTCAAAGTAGGCTCTTCCAAAAAAGATGTGTCGATGGTGCCCACGTTTCTGGGAGTTACAATTATCAGAAAGCAAAACGGAAGATGGGAAGTTGGTTAGTATGAATGCCTTTATCGTCCGTAGCAGAATTGTAAAAATAAAATTGAATTTGAAAAAATGGCGGCCTTTTAAAAACGAAAAATCGATTTTTAACCATTTTTTGCAGTCCAGTGTACAAAAAAAATAGTAAAAACTTTTTTTTTCTCAAATATTGAGGTAGGGACGATAGCCACGTTAATTCTGCGTCCATAAAGCCCTACATCATCAAAATCGGTTCTGTAGAACTTGAGAAAACGTGGGCACCAGTTTGAAAAACGTGGTTTCGAGAAAAACGCGTTCAAAGTTTGAAGTAATGTGAAAATTTGTTATTTGTAGTTGTAACACAAAAATGGCTATATCTTCTAAACTAAAAATAAAAATTGGAAAAAAATTTTCTAGACCAGAAGAGGGCCTTAAAGCAATCGAGCTGAAACTTTGCACAAACACTTTTGGGGTAATGGGGTGTTTTTTAAAAAGAAATTAATAAAAATAGTTTACAAAAATAAAAAAAATAAATGACCCATTTCAACTGAAATATTTTTATAGTGTAGTTTGGAATGGTGATCTCAAAAATCAATTTCAAAAATTTTTTCATGGCTCCGTTTTTGAAATATGAATTTTTTTCACTTTTTCGGTAGGTGCTCTTACATTTTAAGTCATATCTGACTTTATAATTGTCAGATAGAGTTAAGCAAGATATGAATCGAAAGGCAGTTGAACTGCCAGTAATTGCGTAGAACATTGTTTTTAAATCGGTTTAGTAGTTTGGATACAATAAACCAAAACATTTCAAAAATTTCAATTTTTTACTCAAAAATGTAAGAAATTTCATTTTTAAACGCCTAGAAAAAAATATAAAAAATCCAAAAAAATTATTTTTATTCCTTCTACTTACGAAACGCACTTTTACGAAGACAATAAAGTATTGGTGAGGAAAATCGTGTAACAAGTACCGTATATGGATCAAATTGAGTAGAGGAAATAACATTAAAATTTGGGTATATTGTGTGTTCACAAAAAATAAACTTGTATTTTTCTTCGTCTTTTGGTCACTTTATGAAGTTAGCGAAAAGCCAGAATAAAAATTTAAATCAAGAACCGAACGAAAGTCGAAGCAAACGGAAATTTATTTTTGAATAATTATGAAAATACCACATTTTTTTGCACTAAATTGCTCACAGCTCCTGTGTTTGTTCATAGATTTTGATGCTCGTTATCTGATTTTCTTCGTAGAAGTGCGATTCTTGAGTAAGAAAAATAAAAAAATTTTTTTGATTTTTTTATATTTTTTTAGGCGTTTAAAAATGAAATTTCTTGCATTTTTGAGTAAAAAATTGAATTTTTGAAATGTTTTGGTTTATTGTATCCAAACTACTAAACCGATTTAAAAACAATGTTCTACGCAATTACTGGCAGTTCATATCTTGCCTTTCGATTCATATCTTGCTTAACTCTATCTGACAATTATAAAGTCAGATATGACTTAAAATGTAAGAGCACCTACCGAAAAAGTGAAAAAATTCATATTTCAAAAACGGAGCCATGAAAAAATTTTTCAAATCGATTTTTGAGATCTCCACTCCAAACAAAATACACCAAAAAAAATGTTAGTAGACATGGGTCTTTTTGGCTGTAAAAAAGTAAATACTTCAATTAGATTAAATAAAAGTTTTTTTGCCTGGGGGGGCACCTCTTCTCTGATTCAGCTGATTTATCAAAGCACGTGCTTGTGAAAATTGACGTAAAAGTTCATTGTATTTGCAAAGTAAATAAATAGGCAAAGCTCCAAAAAAAAAATTCAAGATTAATATGGAAAACATAGCTCACGGTTTGTAAAATTGATATCTGCTGTGATAAGAAGCGAATGTTGTGTTTTATTGTTGTTGTCTGTTGTTTTGTTCATTGTGTTTCTTGCAGAAAAATAACAAATGTAATTGTGTTCCGTGGAGTAATACTTTTGCGGCGCATGTAGGCGCAAGCAACTAAAAATGGCAAGTTATTTTTTAAAGCCCCTGGTATAAAGTGTTATTAATCTTTTTTGCGCATTTTTGCGCTTTATCAAATAATATGCATTTTTAGTTACATATGAGTTTTCGCACGAAACTCTGATTTGGAACATCAACAATCGAAATGCAGATGGCATAACTGAATACATTAAAGCAGAGATCAACAAAAACGATTTAATCATAAAAAATATAGATCAAGTTAAAGCCAAATTAAAAGATATCTGTCGAGATTTAATATATGCACTCAGAATGGCTTTTAAAATATTTGGAAGTGGAAATTGATCATGAAAATACAGCAAGATCATCACCCTCCAATATGGGACGACCAAAACTAAGCTATACTGAGGGAGGGCTACGATTGAAAAGAAAATTGGCCTCCGAACTTGCCTTACAGACTAATTTGCGGTTGGAAAGGGGCAAGTGGCAGGGGGCGTGGGTAATACACATAAGTACCAATGTTCCGAATTGTCAAACGTGCCAAATTCCGCATCAAAAAGTTAGATTTTTATAAAAATGTGACGTTTTGTCCACACCATTTCAGGTAGTTGTAAGGGCGGGAAGTTAGGGCGTGGTCCAATTGACGACATATTTTTTTTTGAAATTCTAGTTTAATATGAGACACATTTACACAAAATTTCAAGGGCCTAGCTATATTTTAAGAGTTTATGCCACAAAATTTGGCTAATCGCCCATAGTAGTGCACGCGATCGGAGTCTTATAGCTGCCATAGGAATTATCGGTCGAAAAATCTGTCTTAGTGAGAAAACTTTTTTTAATGTGAAACATTTTTAATTTCGATACGGAAGATTTTAGTAGGAGAAAACATTTGATTTCAGTGTCACGTGACGCTGACGTCATTAATATTTTGTGTTGTTGCTTTGTTGGAGTTTCCCAGCAAACAAACACACACAAGAGGATGGGCAGAGAGGGAAAGCAAAGAGGTAGGAACGATGCTGAAAAGGGGCAACTGGGTGGTATCTAGGTGGGATCTGGATGGGATCTGGGTAGGATCTTAGTAGGATCTCGGTGAGATATGGGTGAGATTTGGTTGGGATCTGAGTGGTGTCTGAATGGAATCTGGATGGGATCTGCGTGGGATCTGAGTGGGATGTGGGAGGGATCAGGGTGGGATGTGGGTGGGATCGGGATGGGATCTGGGTGGGATCAGGGTGGGACCTGGGTGGGATCAGGGTGGGATCTGGTTTGGATCTGTTTGGGATTTTGATGGGATCTAGGTGGGATCTGGATGGGATCAGGGTGGTATCTGGGTGGGATGTGGGAGGGATCAGGGTGGGATGTGGGTGGGATCTGGATGGGATCTAGATGGGATCGGGATGGAATCTGTGTGGGATCAGGGTGGGATCTGGTTGGGATCTTGGTGGGATCTAGGTGGGATCTGGATGGGATCTGAGTAGGATCTTAATAGGATCTCGGTGGGATATGGGTGGGACTTGGTTGGGATCTGTTTGAGATCTGGGTGGGATCTGGGTAGGATCTGGGTTGGATCTGGGTATGATCGTTGTGGGATCTAGGTGGGATTTGGTAGGGATCTGGGTGGGATCTGGGATCTCTCCTTGGTGGTACCTGGGTGGGTGAAACATCAACATTTATATATGGATCAGCACAATAAACAAGACTTTCTGTAAAAATGATAGAACCCTGCAGGAAGTTATCTTCTTGTTGATATTTCAACTCCCAGTTAGTTTTCTTCTTTTGAAGAGTGCCCTTGCCAGGGTTGCCCAAGCAGAGAGCGCAAGAACGTACTGTGTCTCTCTCTAACACACAAGGAAGGTAAACTTCGGCAAGCATTCGGTAAGAATTGGCAAGTAAGTTCGTGCCCCCTGGGACATCATTGGGTAAATCTTTCTTAAACCGTTTCACACCTTTTTTTTAAGTGCTAACGTATCCAAACTCGGCGTTTTTTAATATTCTACACAGAGGGAAAAAACGTGTTCAGAAAATAAGTTGCCTTCAACTTAAAATGAAAACAGAATATTCTCAAAATTTTTGAGAACGAATGTTCTAAATGTTCTTGAAATGAGTAAAGTTGTTCTCAATCGGATAATATTTGCTTTGAACAACAACAAAACCGGTTTTCAAGAGAGAGATATACAAGAGAGAGGCCGAGTGAGAGCGAGTTGGCTCTCTTTTTGATCTCCCTCTTGTCAGCTCAACAAAGCATAAGCAGCCCTCTAGACGTGCATCAGCAAAACTGTTCAACGGCCGAATTGGCTAGCGCGTCATTCCATACGTTGAATGCATAAGGTACCGGGCTCAAGTCCCAGTCAAGCCCGAACAAATTTTTCTGTGTTTTTCTGAAAAACTTAAATAAAACGAGGTCAGGTGGGGGTCGGTCGTTGAAACGATGGAATATATGGGTCGAGGAGAAGCAGCAGGTGCACGCACCTATCCAAGGAGTCCTGCCTCCCATCACTTCCAATCAAAAGAGGTATGTTTCCGTTCCCCATTCCACCCCATTGTGAGGAATCCGCCCACACCCCTGGTCCAAGTGCAATAAATTTTTTGTCCCAGATGAGTTTAAAATGTTCTTGAAAACGGAACAATATTAACTCAAATCATGTTCTCAAAAATGGAACAATATCAACTCAATTTAAGTTTTTGCGTTCTCAAAAAATTGTTCTTGAAGTGAGAACATTGCACTACATGTGAGAAAACCCGTTCATGCATACTTTTTGATAACGTTTGTGCTCATTTTGAGTCCAATGTTCTCGATTTTTTCCCTCTGTGTATGCTTTGACACAGATTTGCAAATTTTGGTTAAAATCGGATGACTATATCTATAGCTGCCATAGGAACCATAGGTAGAAAAATAAATTTTAGTTGGAAATTTTTTTGATTCGGCAAAAACGAAGTTATCTTGGCCTAATCGTTCATGTTTAAGTAGCAGGCGTAGACTTGGTTTGAAGTCATAATATATGACAGAAATGTACCATGACAATTGAAAAAATAGTCTTTAATATAACCATGACATTCCGGAGTGTACCATTTACTGAATAGTTATTTTTAAGCAATTGCATACTGCATAATTTCTCTAATTCTGAGCTGTGCACTTCTAGATGAAAGCCAGTTTTTGCCGTACATTAAGAGGCTATTAGGATTTCCTTTAAGTAAGGCGTCACACGAACTGATCTAAAGTACTGCACATCACGGTTGCGGCCGTTACTGGGCATAGTCTATTTATATAGAGCCACCTTAGTGTGCATGTATACAATCGGCTAGCTGCGCTTTTACTCGATTAGTTATAACAACTCTATCTATTCGATTATTATCACTTTCTCCTTAAGCTGCGGCTTTTTAATATAAAGTTACATTGACTTGTTTCCCATTGACTCTGGTCTTTTTTTTGCTCATAACTTGAGTATCTTTTGTCCGATCTTTATCATTCCTTCAGTAAATCGATAAATAAACTTGACTTCTAAATATCTCTAGAAGAACATATATTTACAAAACTGTGGGAACTAGGGTTGGAAATGATTCCTTCTTCCTGTTACATACTTTTGCACAAACTTATTATACTCTATGTGATTTACAGTACAGGGTACACAGTATAAAATCTTTAACAGGGTCTTGGGCTTGTCTAAGCACTATTCACTGACACAAAATAAAATCGTATTAACAAATTCATTTCGTTTACATAGAAGTTTTCGGTTTCCTACAAATAACAAGGCCATTACAAATTACGTTTTCAAACTTAATGAGTTTTGACATTGAATTTATTTAGCAGCGGCATGTTTTAGGTTTAACATAATTAGCTTACATAAAAATTTAAATATAAAATAAACAACAACAACAATAATAACACAGAAGAAAGTTGTCAATACTAATAATTAAAATTATTTAAAAATACAAGCTAACACTATTCTGGACGAGAATGTTAACCTTACCATGAAATGAGTGAAAAACTATTCATGGTAATGAGCAAAGAGAGAACTTTTTTAGTTGTTTGGAAATTAAAATCAACTCTTAATTACAAAACTAAAAAAAAAAAAACTTGTACTAAATGCTTTGGCAAGAGCAACGGACGATATACAACTAATAAAACAGGATTTAAATAAATTAGCATTAGGAAGCAGGTGGAACTCTTAAATTGAATACAAATAGCGGCAAGTGATAAAATGTATGGGAGGGGTAGGAGATACCAACAATGTAAATGTTTGTTTAAAGGTAGCAAAACTATAATTAGTTGTCTGATGCATTGATGATTGAAAATTGTGAAACAAGTTGAGGCTTTCCCTGCAGCAAGCGATCATTTAGCGAGGTCTGTGGAGAGGAGGGAAGTTAATGTGTGTTGTGTATGTATGGTGTATAGACGAGGGCAGTTTGAATTAGTCAGTGGCTTTTGGAATAAAAGATTTGTTCCCCCATAATTTAGATTTAAAATAGTTTAAATTTATATTATATTAGTTTTTGAATAATCAAATGTTATATTTATTTGCTGTTTAGCTTAAGTTAATAAGCACTATATCTTCTAGCAGCTCTTCATCTATACTAGCTCTTAGTTCAGAAAGATATAACTTAAGTGTTGAAAGGACCTGAGTTACTGGAACAGCCAGTATAGTCAGGGGAATTTTTTTAAGTCCTCATGTTTTTGACCTTTTCCTTGTCGATGTTTGTTCTCTTGGACAGTTTTCCAAGGAGTCTATAACATCATTTACAGATTTTATGTCCAATATTTTTTGTTTGCTTTTATAAACTTCTCTTATTAGCAATCAGACGTTGAATAATTTAAAGTTGGATTTTATAAACTGTCATTAAGAATTTGTGTCTGTAATATAAAATAGAGCGAACTCTACTAATATCACACTGAACTTCCTTAAAAAATCTACATAATTTGGTCAACCGAACCTAGTTTTTCGAAATAGTGGACCGATTCGGATTCAGGTTTGAAGGTTCGGTTCGAACCGGCTCTAAGGAGTTCTGTTTGGCTTCTGGCGTCATGTATACGCATAAGAAAGTTAGAAAGTGTATGCGTGTCTGCGCACAGCTGGGCACACACGTGTGTTAAAGGACAGCTTACGCTGCCGGAGTGATATCCAGCGGCGCACAGCTAAATGAGGCGAGCCTACATCATGCATTACAACAGCCCACAAGCTACACTTTGTATACCGAGTTTGTCAAGTCTTCAAAGCTTCGTTTGTCAAAAATTCGAACTGTGTTCGTACGCTTGTTCTTTGTTTTGGTTTTCTTAATGCATTCACACACAAACATAACATCCGCATCAGTGAAAAAAACTAATTTTAAATAGCTTTTAGTCGATTTGTTTTATTTTTTGTGTATTGAAATGACTAAAAAAATATTTCAAAATATCTATAATAAATAATATAACTTAAAATACCGCACATGGAGCAGTACTTCAATAGCATTACCACTATATATACCTTTTAGTTCAAAGTACATTACGTCGTAAAGTATCTGCATTACAACAGCGCATACTATGTGTATCGTTTAGTGGGCGGACCATCCACAATGTCCATTACATTTCTTAGACTAAAATATTCAGTTGTAATGAAGCTCCGAAAAGCGTTTGGCTATCGCCCACTTGTCGATTATAAAGTAATGAGGATTCGAAAGCTAATGTAAGAGTATACTGGGTTGTAATCGATGCTGTGTGACACACAGCCTTACAACAATAGTTCCAAAGTCGATTTATTTAGCATAAGGACGAAAAAAAAAATTGCGATTTGTGGAAAAATCTATTTATTTTCTAAGATTTTATCCCAGGGGTCATAGACTCGAAAATTTTTATTATGAAATGCAGCCTTTAAAGTTTTGCCAAAACCTGAAGGTTAGCCATTCATTTTACTCAGGACTTGGCTTTTGTTGTGGCAAAATTTTGTCTAAGATTATTGGCTTGAAAATAAACGAAAATTGGTTTAAGTAAACTATGGAAAATAATGTTCAAGATTTGTTTAAAACAATTTCGTTTGAGTTTGTTCTATCTATGTGCTTTGTCCTTTGTTTTATGTGTTTTTTGTTGTGTGTTTGGTAAGCTTAACCTCAAAGTAATTCTGATTCGTGTAGTCAAAGTTAGGTGGAATGTCGTAACTGTTTATGCAATATTGTTTATGAAAGTGTCCTCTATACGATATTCTAATTGGTTTTTTCACGAATTTTCACAAACCTGTGAAATTACGATTTGTTCGAGTTTGAGCACAAAGAATTGATAGAAGAATGCATGCAAGAAAAAACAGTCGTCAGAATAATATGCACTACGTTTTTCATAGAGCTATGAACTCTAGCAATCTAATGATCTCTAGCTTATATCTAAATAAAAGGAAGGCACAAAATCAAAAGATTATTCTTCCTACGGATGTCATTGCCTTTTTTATACCCTTGCAAAGGGTATTATAATTTTGCCCAGAAGTTTGCAACGCATAGAAATATTCATTTCCGTTTGTCCGTCCGTCTGTCTGTCCGTCTGTCTGTCTGTTTCTACGCAAACTAGTCTCTCAGTTTTAAAGCTATCGAGCTGAAACTTTGCACAGAGTCTTCTTTTTACTGCACACTGCTAATATGTTGGAACCGACCGGATCCGATGACTATATCGAATAGCCGCCATAGGAACTATCGGTCAAAAAGTGGGTCTTTGTGAGAAAAACTTTTTTGTTTTTAATGTTAACGTCTCCCACTTCAGCGATTATTAATATTATACGCTTTCACATAGATTTGGAAGTTTTTGTCAAAATCGGATGACTATATCTTATAGCTGCCATAGAAACTATCGGTCGAAAAGTGGGTTTTAATGAGAAAATTTTTTTGTTTTTAATGTTAACGTGTCTCACTCCAGCGATTATTAATATTATACGCTTTTACACAGATTTTGAAGTTCTTGTCAAAATCGGATGACTATATCTTATAGCTGCCATAGGAACTATCGGTCGAAAAGTGGGTTTTAATGAGAAAATTTGTTTGTTTTTAATGTTAACGTGTCTCACTCCAGCGATTATTGATATTATACGCTTTTACACAGATTTGGAAGTTCTTGTCAAAATCGGATGACTATATCTTATAGCTGCCATAGGAACTATCGGTCGAAAAGTGGGTCTTTGTGAGAAAAACTTTTTTGTTTTTAATTTTAACGCGTCTCACTTCAGCGATTATTAATATTATATGCTTTTATACAGATTTGGAAGTTTTGGTCAAAATCGGATGACTATATCTTATAGCTGTCATACAAACTATCGGTCGAAAAGAGGATTTTAATGAGAACAACTTTTTTGTTTTTAATGTTAACGTGTCTCACTTCAGCAATTATAAATATTATGCGCTTTCACAAAGATTTGGAACTTTTGGTCAAAATCCGATGACTATATCTTATAGCTGTCATAGGAACTATAGGTCGGAAAATGGGTTTTATTTAGAAAAATAGCTTGTTTTAATGCTGGCGTTCTTAAACTCTGATGTATCAAAACATTTGCAAGGGTATAAAAACTAAAATTTTGGAAAATTCACCAAAGATGAAGGGAGTCACCACAATTGTTATTTCAAATTTCCGCCTCCAATGGATAAGCGGTTAGTACCCCGTCCATAGAGCTCTAACTTAGAAAATGGAATAAATTGTACTGACCAAAAAGTACTTGTATCGATCTTTTACTAAATATTTCTAAAAAAATTTTGTCGCAGTTTGCGGCAGTTCAAATTCTAGTTTATCTGAATGCGCCGACGAAGTTGAGGCATATGTGATTTTGCATGAAAAGGTTTTTGGTAATAATAATACATCAATTGTGTCAACAAATAAGCTACTGCATTCCATTAACACTTTTCTCGCACTTAAACGTGTTCGAAACCATGAAAACATTCTTAACTGGTGGTCAGAATCCTCCACAAAGTTCTTAGAATTGTATGGGATTTCAAAAGTTGTTTTTTCTGTTCCAGCTACGCAGCTTAGCGAGGAGCGCCTATTCTCTGGCGAAAATTTATAATAAATCCGCTAAGAAGTTGCATGGACTCAACCACATTGACTGCAATTATGTTACTGGGAGCAAATCACAAGAATTCTATATAGTGGACGTATAAAATTCGAAAACTTATAATACATAATATAATACAGGGTTGTCCATATTCGACGGACCCATCTGGCAACGCCATAACTTTTGACAGAGATGTCAGATCGCTTAATGACATACCGCGTTTGAAGCGTCAGTCCAAGCAGATTTTTACCATGGAACAATACACGCCACGCGAGCGCTCTGAAATAGTTGATATTTACATTCAACAGAACAAGTCAATTGTGAAAACTCAACGTGCTTTTAAAAAATTTCACATTTTCACATTTCACATTGAATGGGACCGTAAATAAGCAAAATTGCCGTATTTACGCCACTGAAAATCCTCAGGAGATTCAAGAAGTGCCTCTTCATGACGAAAAAGTCACAGTTTGGTGCGGCGTTAGTGCGAAAACGGTCATTGGGCCGTTTTTCTTCCAAAATGAAATGGCCATGCTGTTACCATCAACCAGGAGCGTTATCGCGACATGATGACCAATTTTGTGATGCCAATTATTCGTCGAAAGCGTATGAGGCAGTTCTGGTTTCAACAAGACGGCGCTCCACCGCACACAAGTCGCATAACAATCGATTTTCTGAAGAAATTGTTTCCGGGCCGTTTGATGTCGAAAAGTGGTGATTTGGACTGGCCACCGCGTTTGCCCGATTTGACGCCGCCTGACTTCTTCTTGTGGGGATATTTGAAGTCAAAGGTTTACGTTAACAAGCCAAGGACCATAGAAGAGCTCAAGGACAACATTCGTGAAGAAATAGCCGCTATTCCGGCCGAAATGTTGGCGAAATCGATGGAAAATGCTGCAAAAAGGGCACAATACGCCATCAACGCCAGAGGCGGCCATTTGAGAGATATCATATTCAAAAATTGATGTAAACAAATCTACTTGGAACAAATTAAATGATTAAGATTGCAAACCGCCAAATTTTTATTTCTTCATTGATTTTTTTAAAAACGAGCGTAAGTTAAAGTCGGCTCTAACCGACTTCGATATACCCGTTACTCATGAAAAAACATGTTTAACAGTGTTCCTGCGTTCCTTAGTGTGACCTTCCAATATGGGCAACCCTGTATTTATGAGCATATAATGCAATTATTAGATCATACATGTTTACTACATAAAGAAATACGAAACATATCTATATAGTTTTACTTTAAATGTAAAACCATTCATTTTTTGTTGAATTTTGATTCGTTTTATAAAACGGGAATAAAATGATTTAGATTTATCTGAGAAGTTAATTTTTTCAGTATTAAAAATAAGTATTACTTATATCGGTACGTACCGGTACGTACCGGTATACCGAAACAAAAATCCGGGTACCGTATCGAAACCGAAAACAGAAACTAAATGAAAACCGAAATAGAACCTTTAACCGAAACATTCATTTCGGGACGTACCGGTACGGGAACCGGAACCGAAATTAGTTTCGGGATTAAGCCCTGCTTTAAAATAATTTTTACCATTGAACCGCGGAAGTCCCAGGCGATCTGAAGACACCATATTACTTGTAAATTAACGGTCTATGGCGGATATTTTTTCTGAATTTTTTCGTGAGGGGTAGCTCTACTAAACAATTACCGACTCTGCTTCTTAAATATTGAAATTAGTAAGCTCACCCCATAACATTGTGATGGGGTTGCTGTTAATAGTAAAATTGGTAAACTTTGTTCTTTCTCAAAACAAAATTATAAAAGGAAGACAGACGTTATTCGTCTATCAATGCATTACTTAGTCTCATTGATGCTACTTTTTATAAGCCACATAAAGCAAGCTTCACCTTTTCCCATGTGTGTCAAAATTCACGAGGCATCTTGCCGAAAATTTACCAGTAGTCTATTAACAGTTTTATTAAGTTTATCTACTTTCTCTTCAAACTGCCCTCGCTTACTATAGTCGTTGTAGGGTAAACCCTTACCTGCATTAAACCGTGCTTCGATTGCGGGTCGGTGGACTCACTAGTAGAAACCCGTGGTGTTTGCGATGAGGAGTTCAGCGTGGTGGTGGTGCGTCTAAGTCGTCTGGAATCCATCTGAAGACGTGAATTCAGCGAGCCTTGTGATAACTTTTTGCCAAAAAGCACCGACTAAAAAAGTTCACAAAAAATCTCATAAGTCAGACTTTGAATAATATTTAAGCAAGTTTTCAATACGCACCTTGAAGGCCTCGCGAAATTTATTGCTCATCAAATTGTAGAGCAACGGATTGATGCAGGTGGACAGATAGTACAGCACGCCCGATATATAAGTCATCACCGTGTAGATGAATTCGTGCTGGTCATGCAGTTTGGCACCACGGGCGGGTGCATAAATGGCAATCAGGCGTTGGGCATGAAAGGGAGCCCAGCACAGAAAGAAGCAGACGACCACAGCAACTGTTGGATACATGAAGCGACAGATAAATGGACAATTTTTCGGGGGTATCATAAATGTCAAATGTGCTGACTGACTGATTAGATGATGATTATGACAATGATTACTGGCATATGGCCAGGAATTAGACGCACAGCAGATGCCTCATAATTTTTGCATAACACTGTGTAACAAAATTAAACTTTTTCTGTGTGTTAAGTTGGTGCAAATTAAAATAAGAGCCAAAAGGAACCATCTCCTGCACACTTAATATGCTGTGTACCTTTGGTACGGGAAAAAATACAATTGAATATCTAATTCATACTCTCCTCTTTTCATCAGATTCTTTCATATTTAATGTTTCTAAAGCCTAGTTTCTCGGCAATTTTCGAATACCATCTTGAAAAAGCGATGTGTTTTTTGATGCGATCCACGAATCGAAGAAAGCAAATAGTCGGAAGGGACAATCTATGGGCTATATGGCGATTGATATAGGACTTTACATTTCAGCGTTTCAAGGTAAGTTTCAGAGAAATGTAAAAATCTGGTTTTTCTTGATTGAATCATACACAAAAATTCTTACTCACATTTAATTATTCAACAAAACTCAGCGTTGATTATATTCAGCGTCATCCCGACAGAGCATCGTATGGTTGAACGAGAGTCTGCTTATTGAAATTGTTTGCAAGTCAATTGGCTTTCGTAGTCACCAACGGACGTTTTAAGGTGTCTTTCAATGGTAACTTTTTCGTTTGCTCCTGGCCCCGACATGATTTCCAGTTTTGTCCTTAAGAACTGTGTTAGATCCCTTTCACAGCCCTTGACAAAACTTTTACGAATGTCAATTGACCAAATAATAAGTCGAACATCGAGAAAAATCGTGGCATTGCAAAACTCCGTGCTATCCCAAAACTTTTTGAAAAACTGATCACTGAACAACTGCAGCATCAATGCCGTTCACTTATCTGGCCTTGTTAACACGGTTTTATTAAAAGCCTTCACTGACTTTAGTAAAGCTTTTGGTTCGAGCGGTTCTTAATAATAAGTTGTCTTTCTTGGGATTTCCCTCAAATTTATTAATCTTTCAAACAGAAAAGAACGAGTAGTCTGTAATGATTTAACTTCTGAGATAGTATGTCTTACTTCTGGTGTACCGCCCATTACTATTTGGTGTGTTTTTTAACGATCTTCCTCAGGTTGTTAAGTAACCTCAAGTCTTAACGTTTGCGGATGATGTTTAAATGTCTTGAACTTGACCTAAATTATCTTCAATCTTGGTGCAACGTTAATATGCTTTATCTTAATCACTATAAATGCAAGTTCATGTCGTTGTGACCGCACTAAACCAGCTTTGAATACATACGCTCAATCTATTGATCTAAGAGCTCTGGATCGTATCAGGATCGGGGGTATTATTCGATCACAAGCTTTGTTTAATGACCATATCTGTGTGATACCGAACAAAGGTAAGAGTTTGCTGGTTTTCATTAAGCGTTGGACTAAGGAGTTTGAAGATTCATATATATCTTTCGTTCTACCATCGCTAGAATATTGCTGAAGCATTTGGTCACGTCAGTATAGCTTCTATTAAGATATACTAGAGTCGTTTCAAAAACAGTTTCTTCTCTTCGCACTTAGGGGCTTAAAGCAACGACTATTTAATTTCTAGTTTGCACGTTTGCTCAGTCGAACCAAGTTTAGTTTCAGACTGCAACCGTCTTCGTCACGAACTCGAACCGTCTGAATCCTGTCTCACTCCATCCAATCAGCCATGCTTTGGAGCAAACAAAATAAACCGCGACAGAGCAAGAGAGGGCGAGGCAGCTGACAGCGAAGAGGGACTGAGCAATCTATGCAATCTATACTTCTCTCATCTGTGCTTAAACTGGTATGCTGATCGCCGTTTGCCTCAATCTAAAATCAAGATTATAATTTTGAAACAAAGAGAATTCGATTAAGGCGAAATAATCGTAACCCAAGATTATATTCTCAATGTTAATCTAAGTCAATCAATTTCGAATTAAGGTCGCTTATACTCGACTTTAAGTTGAAACAATCTCATTTTCTAATATGTAAGGAAAAGGCAAAAATAAATTAAATTAAGTATATTCTATTTTTATATTTGTTTTAGTTATTAACATTTTGTGGTGGTTGGGGGGGATGGTATGCTTATTTTTTTTTTTTTATTTCAAAGGCGAAAACAAAGGCTATACTTTCTTAATTTTTTTTTTTGATACTATTACAATTTCGGAGTTACCTCTAGAATGCAACTGCACTATTTCCACGTCAAAGTTTCTTGTATAACATTTATTTGATTTGAAATGATTCAATTATTACAGCACAAATATTCAATTTCGCCCTTAATTTGCTGCATAATTTTCAAACCATTTCTTGTTTAACATGAATTCCAAATATTTATTTTTATTTTTACTTGGCTTGCCATTTTATTATGAAGCTAAACGAAATTCTGCAATTTAAGGTTGAGCACAAATGCCTTTAACCGTCAAAAAAAAAGGGTTCAAAACGCGGGGCACACTGAGTGATAGAGCAAAGAGGTTGATTCATTAAATTGTTTCCGTGTTTCTGTCCGATTGCTGTACAAGTAAAAAAGCTTTAGGCCAATATAAATGCCTTGACTCAAACTGAAATTTATTTCGGGTTTAGTCCCTGGTTTGGTGGTAATAGTGGGAAAAAGAAAGAGCGCCGCAGGCAAATTTTTTTAAATCGCTCGTGGTAATGAGTTTATAAGTTAATGAACAAAGCGCTCGATTAAGGCAGCAGAAAATAAGTCCCAAAAATATAAAATGAAAAAAGGCCCCAAATTTGAGGTGTTATTTCATAATAAAACAGTAGCCCAATTTGAAGTATGAAATAAGGGCCCACTGCGATGAAATAAAGCCCAAAAAAAATTAAAGAAGGCTCCAAGTTTGGGATGTTATTTCATATGATATAATACTCCAATTTCAAAAATTTGAAATAAAAACAAGTGAGAAAGTCGGTCAAGCCCGACTATAACATACTCTGTACCTCTCTCACTTTCTCTCTCTCTCTCTCTCTCTCTCTAAGATTGGTGCGGCTTTGGTTGTGAAAGGGTGGGTCGGGTGGGGGGGGTGGCGGGGGGGGTGATTCACTTATTTGCTCATAACTTGTGAACCGCTCATCCGATCTTTATCATTTCTTCGGCAAATCGATACATTTTGCTAATGACTAACTAACTCTAGAAGGTACGAATCATCTATCTACAAAACTGTGGGAGATATGACGTTTTTTCAAAATTGCGGGGGCGGGAGGGGGCGTGGCCAAAATTGAAAATAAACTTGATCTGCCTGCAAGTAAAAGAAGCATTTGTCCCATACATGTCAAACCTCTATCTCTTACCATCTCTGAGATCTGTTTGTTCATACGGACGGACGGACAGACGGACAGACGGACGGACAGACGGACAGACGGACATGGCTAAATCGACTCGGCTGTTGATGCTGATCAAGAATATATATACTTTATAGGGTTGGAAATGATTCCTTCCCTTCCCATGGTTACATACAAATTTTGCACAAACTTAATACATCTCCAAGTTTGCGGTACAAAGATTGATAAAAATCGCTCGATTTTTTGTCTTATTTCCTTATAAAAATGAAACAGGACCCCAAAAATTAGTTTTGCGGTCTTATTTCATTTCTTCTTTTGAGGACTTATTTCATTTTGAAATTTTATATAGGAAATAATGCCCCAAATTTGATCAAAAAATAGTGGTTTTTGTTTTCTATATAAATTGTTGGGGCCTTATTTCATTTTATTTTTGGGGCCTCATTTCATTGGGGCCTTATTTCGCAGAGCCCTAAATTAATAATCTCTGAAAAACTTTGCGAGATGTGTAGAGCAAATTTTAAAATTTTACGTTCAAGTATAACATTATTTCAAATCAAATAATGTTGTGCACGTCATTTGTATTTTGCTATTGCTTTTAAGCTCTGTAGTTAAACACAAATTTTAATATGTTCTTAGTTATTTGACATTTGACGAAAAGAATTCACATATTTGTAGAACAAAACCGGAAATTTTAAAAATTAATTAAAAAAGAAACCTTCGATGACCGCCTCGACTTAAATGTATAATAGTTCTTTATAATTCGCGGTCTATCGATGACATTTTTCAAAATTGTTGTTAAGTAGGGTCAAATTTACTAATTTGTCTTTAGATGCTTCTTTCTTAGTATAGTATTTTGAATATAAAAATTTTTAATTTTGCCCCTGGGGGTGTTAAACTTCCCCCCCCCCCCCGCCAACCCGAAAAAAAAAAAAAAAATATTTGTTTTATATTAATCGACGCGTTTATACAGACAGATAGACGGACAGACGGACATGGCAAAATCGACTCGGCTGATGATGCTGATCAAGAATATATATACTTTATAGGATAGGAGGTGATTCCTTCTGGCTGTTACATACATTTGCACAACTTCATTTTTCCATTTTTAATGGGTAAAAGCTATAAAAAGAACGACGTGTATTCAAATTTTAATAAAATTAGCTTTTTAAATTTTAAAATTGTTTGATTTATGGGCCAAAAATGGTTTGCAGGCTGAAAACATTGAAGCTGTTGCACAGTGTAATTACCACTCACTCACTCATTCACTCACTCACTCACCCAGCATCCTCAGCAGACGTCGTGTGCCATAATGATTGAGACGACCCCTTACCGAGCTTAGTTGTGGTCCTCCCGCTAGTCCACCACTCGAGCCGGCATATCGATACAGGATCGTATCACTGTGCACACTCTTCAGCGGATGACGTCGCTCTGTAACAGCTCCTCCATCGCCGCCTCCAATTAGATTGGAACGATACAAGTGCAGACCAATCAGCAGATACAGCACAAAAATGATCGACATGGGTGCCAAGAAGAAGATGAAGGTGGACAATTGAAATGAGTGCTCCAATATGATGCGCACCACCACACACTTGTCCACGCCGGCATAGCTATCAATGCCAAATTGGGCCGCCTGCGGTATGGCCGTCAGTATGGCCAAAACCCAGATGAGTATTATAATGCGTATGGCACGACTCAGTTTGCTCATGGCCTGACCCAGAAACGGATGACAGATGGCTATATACCGTTCCACGGTAAAAGCCGTAATGGTCAGAACCGTGGCATTGGCCGATGTCTCGGCTAAAAGTCCACGTCCTATGCAGAAATATTCACCGAAAATGTAGGGATATTTGGACCAGATGAAGTACACCTCCTGCGGCACTCCCGACAGCAGCAGCATAAAATCCGAAATGGCCAGCGAGAAGAGATAGTAGTTGGTGGCCGTGTGCATGGAACGATTCTTCTTGATCACAATGCAGGTGCTGATGTTGCCCACGACGCCGGTGAGGAAAATTAGGCCATAGATAACCGAAACCGGTATGACAATGGCCAGTGAATCGCGCTGCGGGCCTAGCAACTGGCTGACGTTCGCAGGAACAGAAGTCGCCTCGGACATGATCTCTCCCCGCTCGCCCCCCTCTCGTGCTTTCCCCCCTAGAATTTTTCCACTGGCGTTTAACTGGGCACAAGTCTCTCTCTCTCCCTATGCTAATTATAATAATTCGATGTCGCGAAGGTAGCGTAGCAGGCGACTCCCCAACTCGACTTGTTTCTTAACTGACACGCAATCACACCAATTTGCCGGCGAGGTCGTGCCCGGATACGGCACCACGTTGCGGTCTGGGTGCGCTCCGACGCATTCACTTGACCTTAACCACCGGTACGAGCCATCTGTATATACGGAAATCCACACTTTGATTCACTCTCGGCTTTTGGAATGCAGATCCACAACAAACCGCACTCCAGCGCGTTCTGAACCTATCTGATAAGCAGCGGCGACATTTCATTCAGATTTGTATCTAAAAACAAACGACGACGCGCTGCCTCTGCCGGCGACACACACACACACACACATGCACACCGAAAGGTGCGCGTCATAATTACAGGGTCAGCAGAGTCTTAAAGATAGCTCATGTGCTTGGCAGTTTAATGTTAAATTTAATTTCAAATCTTAAAAAACGAAACACTTTTTTGATTGCTTCCATTAAACCTGTAGTAGAGTAATGCATCATCAGTTTAAATGCTTATGAAGATGTTAAAGATCTTAATTAAGTTTTTCTACTCTACTCTTAGTCGTACCTCACATCTGACAGCGACAGTGTTTTGCTCTCAACAATCGATTGCGCTCTTCACACCACTTTTCCACTAAAACAAAAAAGACGAACTTTTTCTATTTAATGACAAAATGTATTTTAATTTTTGTGTATAAAGAAAAAGAGCTTTGTGCGCGCTGCTTAGCTTTGCTTTCCCTATTATTTTGTTATTCCGAAAAACAACGAATTCATCAAACTTGTATTTATTAACTGAAAAACTTGTACTTACTCTGGGATGGATTCGAACTCGGTTCCCTAAAATTACTTGGATTAAATGTGAATTAAATGTGTCCATAAATGCTTGCTTGTAATTCTCAAGTTGAAATTTGAAGAGAAAAATCAAAAGTGGTAGCTCTTTGAAATCTGTTTATATGTTGAAGTTGGTAAAACTAAGAAGAAAAATCATTAAATCTAAAAATTTTAACCAAAAACGAAAAATGTTAGATTAACAAATGTTTGTTTTTTGTGAGAGCGTGTTCAACTCTATTCTCTCAAAGTTTGCTTGCACTCTCCTTGTCCATAAAAAACCAAATTCAGAACGAATTTAGCGCCCTTTCAAGAGCGAAATTCTTTAAAAATATAGATATAGATATAGGTTTAGATATAGATATAGATATAGACCTTACGGTCCTTAGAGAGCTGGTGCTTCTTTGAGTACCATTTCCATTACAAATACTGGAGGATCTTTGACGTTTTGGCAAATGCCAATAGTTGTTTTGGGGAAACTATTGGCCGCCTCTTCAGAGAGGGTTAAACTTGCGGATGTTTTGTGTTTAAATATACACTTGAAAAGTGTATTATATAGCCAAGTTTGCAGCGCATAGAAGGGAATCATCTCCGACCACATAAAGTATATATATTCTTGATCAGCATGACGAGCTGAGTCGCTTAAGCTTTTTGTCCGTCCGTCTGTCCGTCTGTCTGTTTCTACGCGAACTAGTCCCTCTGTTTTGGAGCTATCGAGCTGAAACTTTGCACAGAGTCTTCTTTTTACTGCACACTGCTAATATGTCGGAACCGACCGGAAATGTTCGTTCGGGAAATGGGTTTTGCTGTTTTGTTCTCAATATTACCGCTTTCAAACACGGTCATGGGTAATATGTCATGTTTTGAAGCTGATTTGCGAAGTTTGGTCGAAGTCGCTAACCGTTGGCGCCAAGCTATTTCAAGTGTATCAAAACTTCGGTACACACGAAGTTAGCTTTGCCTTTCTCGTTTTTTTTTTTTACAATTTCTAGCTCATCACACCAACAGAAATCTTTATATTTGGCTTCCCGCTATAAGGCCCCACCACGGACATCCGAAGTAGCATTTCGTGATTTAGCTCTACTTTCCCCCTATCTTTCGTTGCCGTGGAACGTAAGAGTAGTGTTACCAGACTTTAAAAAAATTAAGCCAAAAATTTCAGTATTTGGTATTTTTAATTAAGTTGGCGGTAGGTCACACTGCTCGATCATCTGTATTTTGTTTTGATGCCAAGTTGAGTTTTTGTAGATGCTCGGCCACTTCTCCTCAAGCCTTGTTCACAAAATTTAGGTCCGAGATGCTTGGGGTGGAAATAATCACAAATGACATTCCGCTTTTTCACCGCCAAAATTAAAGACATTTTTTTCGTCTTGGAAAAATAATTCAAAACAACTATTTAGCTCCTATTTTTCTGCCATGTTTTTATATTTATTTTTTCAAATCACTTTAGCTAAAAGCACTTCAGCTGGTCGGTGCAGGTAGATGCAGAGTGAAGTTAGATGGTGCATTCTCAATGCTGCGTCTGCTGCTCAAAGCATAATAAGGCCCACAGCCAATTTACACAGTCTCCACAAATGTGCTGTTAAGTGCAACATTGTCTGTAAAGTGTAACATTCAACTTTTGCACCTCCGTACATGCAAAAAGTTCAAGAGGCGAAGTTGTAACTTCTGCTTCTTCTTCCCTCAATTTTTGTATGAAACTTCTCGCAACCTGATGTCCGTAAGGGGCTATATCACGGAAAGTTTTCATAATTTTGATTTCGAAAAATTTCTTAATTTACTTCAATAGTTACACTCAGATAAAAAGCAAGAATTTTCGTACTTAAATCAAAAATTTTCCGTTTCAATACTTCAATAAGCCAGAAAAAACGCTTTTAAAAATCCGTAATTCTTGATTTCAAGAACGATTTTTATATGTAAAGCACTCTTCGGGATCTTTGAAGAACTTTTGAAGCTCAAAATAGGCAGACTCAAAAGTACAGTGGGAGAGTGTTGTTTAGAGCCTTGGTGGGCATCCTTTGCTCACGCTTCTCGGACTACTCAATCCGTTTTTTGCCTAGCTTGATACACAACAACTTTTGACGCGCGCCAGCAAATAATTTATGACCCCAATAAAAGGAGCAACAAACACACAGCAAACGCGGCTATGACTGCCACGCGCGTCATATAACGTTCACCAAAGCTTTTATTGGCGTGCTTGGTTTGCGGCACATATGTGTGGAATCTGCTTTGGAGCATATTAAAGCTTATAGAAATAAATTAAGTGATATATGTGCTGCGAACATCATAGGTAAGAAAAAGTAGTTTTGAAAAACTAATAAACGAATAAATAAATTCCCTCAAAAATTTCTCTCGTGTATAATTTTTTTCTCGCTTCGAGACACAACAACAAAAACACAGATTTTGTCGTGCGCCAGAGTAATAAATGTGTTCATTTTCTTTTAATTTATGACTTCCGAGTTTGTGTTTGTTGTAGTTTTGTTGTGGTGCTCAATTGCGAATTCCTGCCCCCGGGGTTTAGAGACGACCGACCCGACCGAGCGACGAGTGGTGTTCGTCTAAGCTGATTGAATTCGAGGTAGGTGCATAGATAAATTTTTTTTTTTACTTACTTTACTGGGACTTGAACTCGGGACTCTCAAGACTGAACCCGGCGACGGCGCGTTAGCTCACTCGGCTATTTGGCATCAGCGTCCAAATCATACTTAAGAATGTACACTGCTTCTATATGTACGCATCTGACAACGACAAATCACGCGCTCTCGCTCTCTCAGTGAGAAAGCGTCCAACGCTATTCTCTCTTAGTTTGCACCCCCTCTCTCGCCTTGCCGCTAAGATCCAAATTGAGAACGAATTTAACTCGACTCCAAGAGCAAAATTCTTGAAATTCTATTTTTGAACGGTCTAACGGTCAATTTCGAATTGAATAAGAAATGATCTTAAATTAAAACTTTTCTTTCAAATAAAGAATTTTATTCTATTTTGTCAACGGTCAATTTTGAATTTAAGAACGATTCGTACTCAAAGTAAGAATTTCCGAGCGTTCGTCTTACAAAATTCTAGCAGAAAATCAAGAACGTTTTTTAAGACCGAATCGATCTGCTTTATTTTGAGTGTACTAAACATATGTTAAAAAATTCAAAGTTTTAAGTTTTAACCGCTCTTCCAAAAAAAAAACAGTTAAAAACACGCCTGTCACCCCTAAACATGGATCTCGACAAATTCATCATTACGAACATCATTTTAGTTAATATTTATAAATATGTTTTTACAGAAGCCGAAAAAAATACGATAAAATAATTCGACTCGGCCAGGACAATGGCATTCTGCGATGTCGTGAGATGAGTCAACAATTCGTAACTGATATGTACGCGAAGAAGAGTAAACGGTTGCGATTCCCACAAAACAAGCAACAGCAACTGCGTGTGGAAGAATACATTCAAACGAAGTATTCACCAAAAAATATTTTCTATAGAAAAAATTTATATGGCATAACAACTTTTGTCGGGTCAGCTATTGTAGTACATATGTAACAACTAGCATCTAACCCGTCACGCTTCGCTGCGCTTTCAACAGTATAGAACCTATATTACCATCCACATATCAGCCATCCAGATACCACCCACTTCCCAGTGGGCATCCCGGCGATATTTCCAACAACAGAAAATGAAAACTCAAATAAATTCTCATTTTGACCCTGCGAACCGAGTTTCGAGTCAATCGGATGCAAATAGTTATTTTGCATGTTGAATTTTCCGGGCATTTTCAAGCCTGCGGGCGGATTTTCCGACATTCAAAAATTGCATTTCAAATTATTTCGTATTCTATACTTACAAACCGAGTTTCTAGCCAATCGGATGAAAAATAGTTTTTTCAGGGGGAATTTTCCGACCGTTGGGTCCAATTTCCCAACATCGGAAAAACACATCTCAATTTATTTCACATACTTTCTTCAGACCGAGTTTCAAGTCAATCGGGTAAAAAATATTATTTTGCATGCAGAATTTTCCAGGACTTTTCCGGCCGGTGGATCCAATTTTCCAACTTCGGAAAATCACATTTCAAACTATTTCGTACAAACCGAGTATAAAGAAAATCGGATGAAAAATTGTATTTTGCAGGAAGAATTTTCCGGCCATTTTCGCCATATACGTGTCGAATTATTTCGCCTACTATGCCTACAAACCAAGTTTCAAGTCGATTGGATGAAAAATAAAATACTCCCCATGCTAACTTTTACGACGCTTATCCGACTTTTCCGGGTGGAATTTTCCGAAACCCTTTTTTAGTACGCACTTTCATCACTAATTGAAAATCCTGTCCAAATGACAGCCCTCTATCTCTTACCGTTTAGGCTGTGCGATGAATTAGACAGAACACTCTCTTTTATAGATATAGAGATAAGCTTTAATCGGCCGATGTCATTATGATCCATGCTATCGCTCGAATTCAGCGGAATCCATGAAGAATCGGTCATAGAAAATTGGAGTTCCGAAGATTCGTTTCTTGGACCAATCTGTTTCTATGGGGCTCGCTTTTGAAACGATTTGCGGTCTCGATTTTAATCCATTTCAACATCGAACCGCCCTTTTTGAAGCAACTGTACTTACAGATATACTGCACTTGATTTAGTCGTGTCTTTATTTCATCAACCCCAATGTTCCATTTATGTCGTGCACCTTAACGTTTTTCTTTGGTCTTTGTGCGTTTGTGTTTGTATTTTGCCCAACATATTTCATAGTGTTTCGTTTTTGGCATTGCCATTAAATGTCAGCAAAACCCCTCGCTGACACTGACAAAAACTTTTGCCCCATGAGTTCTGTCAGTTTCACAGCTCCTCAGTTCCATGCTGGCGACGAGTGACATTTTGTATTGCCCCGTAATATTTTCATTCATTTATTTTGTTTCGTTTAGCACCGCACTAAGTGAACCAAAGTATCCCGCTACCCCTCTCCTGCACGGTGTCGATGGGTGTCGAAAGTGCGTGCGTTGCCTCTGAAATTGCCAAGTACAGGCTGGAGACGCTGCTTGGAGTTGTTGTGTTTCGCCACATTTCATCTTATATGAGCTTCAACCCGCTGCAATTGGATATAAAAACCACGCGTTTTTTTATGGACATTCATTTATTGAACTCACGCCGATTTGATTATTGTATGGTCCTTAAACTACCAGCCTCTCTCGAAGAATTCCTCCGCTCTGCCATAATTCTTAAATTAAAATATCTCAAACATTCCTTGGATATTGTACAATTGATGTTAGATTAGACACATATAAACAAAGAACATTTACTCAATTTGACATTCATTTGATTACTCGAATGGTGTGTCAAGGAATTGAGCATAATACTATGGATGGATGGGCTGTAAACTATTTGCCCAGTTCCAGTTTTTAATTGCACATTCATTGGTAATTGTAAGTACGTGTGTATCGGATGTAAGGTTAGACACTAATAAACAGTGAACACTTACACATTTTGACACTCGTTGGATATAATCAGATAAATATTTTCTATTCAAATTGTAAATGGTTTGAAGTATGAAGTAAAACTCTTAAACAAGATGTAAATATGGAACACTTACTTAATTTACCAGCCTCTTTTGAAAGTAAACCAAACTCGAAATCTTTGCACCAAATTCAACAGTGTGGGATGATCATACTATATATATGTATGTATGGGTAAACTCGTATAAACATTGAACATTTACAAGCTCGTTGAGTTGTTTTAGTTTTAAGTTTTCTAGTAAGTTCGAAGAAACTAAATCATTTAAAGTCTTCGTCAAGCTCGTTAAGTGGTTACATTACTAAGACATATAGCCGTAAGTGAGTGTACCCCAGACACTTAGCCAAAGATAATGCTAATTCAAATTCTGTTTCTGATAATAATGCATATTTCGTGTCAAGTTTGAAATGTTTGGTTGCATTTATTTCAAGAGGTTGGTTGGTTGTACTTCGTTTGTTGGCTTCTGTTAATAGCTAACCTAACACTAAAGATTACACACAAGTTTATACACAGACAAGCAAAGACGATTTGGTGTTAAATTAGTCTCGATTAAAATTTTGAATACAATTAATTATAGTAATTGTAATCCGCCTTTAAGCTGAACCAAAACAAACTGCACCGAACAACAAAACTCGAGCCTAGAATTGAACTGCATAAGGAAAACGTTTTGCTTCGTTGAAATTCAGTAATATTTTGAGGATATATGGAATGTAGAAGTCATGGCCAATGCAAAATCATTCCGACGCAACGGTACCAAAGCGTAGGTTTCAAATTACTCTAACCGATTGTTTTTATCATTCCGACAGACCGCACCGGAATTGAATCAGCTGTTTCAGTCTGTCAAGTAAGCGTCTGGGTCTGTCAAGTTAGCGGCGCTATTAGCTTTCCGACGCTCAGGAACGGAAATTTTTAGTTTGTCTGCGTTCGACCAAGCGTAAGAGAACTGTCGGAATTTTACGAAAGCTTTATAAGGAGTTGACACCCGTCATGTTTTAGCGGACTACATTAGGTACATTTGTAAAATAAAAGTACACTAAATACGACATATAATAGTACGCTTGAACCATTGAATCGAACCGTAATCAGGCTTAACGTTGATTTAAATGCCATGTTGTGAACCAAACTGGCGGTTTGAAACCTCTTTAATCAAATGAAGACGATGAAGATATTGAAGACTATACCGGAAGAGGACTTTGTAGCATGTTTGCACAAGTGTAATGCATTCGGGGGACACTAGTTTGAGGGAAATGAAATGAATTTAAAAGAATAAATACACAGTTTTTGATTTATAAACAAATTCCCGGTATTTTTTTGCACACAGTAGTATAGTAATCCGCATTTTTTTTAGATCCTAATAATAAGAATGGGAATTATCAAATGGTCAATAGACTTTTTATAAGCGGCACAGTAAAAATAGACTATGCGCAGGAACGGCTGCAACCGTGATGCGCAGCACTTCAGTTCAGTTCGTGTGAGACCTCACTTTAAAGATATCTTGATAGTCACTTAGTGTAAGGCTAAAACTTGCTTTCATCTAGAAATGAATAGTGCAGAATAGTATAAATTTTGCAGTAATTTACGGATTTTACTAAATATATAATTAGTAAATATTATTTACATATTGTCTTGGTTGTATAAAAAACATATTTTTAAATGGTCATAGTACTTTTATGTCAAATGTTATGACTTCAAACCAAGTAATGAATTCCCGTAATATGGCAAAGAACTATCATAAAAGAGAAATTGCTCTCCTCTCCGATAGCCAAGCAGCAGGAACAACCAGACCCTGCGATGGATACCGGGACATAACAACATCCCCGGAAACGAATTGGCCGACGAATTGGGACGTAAGGGTGGAGCCAACGCAATAGTAGGGCCTAAACCCCACTGCGGCATAAGCCAAAACACCACAAAACGGCTTCTAAGAATGAAAGAGAATACGCCTAGAACAGCCTCCTCGGCAAACACCAGGAGGATGAGACTTGCTAGAGCATTAATAGTGAACCACTACCTCAAAAGGTTCCAAAAGTTAATTCAACAAGGAAATAATGCATTCAGGATTCTGACAGGGCTCTACACGGGTCACTGCAGACTGCGAAGAGAAGGTGGAACATATACTAGCCCACTGCGATGAACTAGCGAGGCGCAGACTGAGCAGATTTGGGAAACACATTCTACACCCAAGCAATATCAGTAACTTAGAACCCACAAAAATCCTGACTTTTGTACAGGAAATAGGGCTGCACAATGGTCGCGGTACACCACTCCCCCAACAACAAATAATAAAGTCTACGCCAACTACTTTAAAATTATACATAATGATAAACTTTGAAGTCACAGACGCTAAAATTAAATTTTTCTCAAAAATTTTTTTTGCTATGCCTTTTGTACGCAAAATCACATCGCATAAGGGGGTATCAGTATGGCCTTACATTTTTCTAATGTAACCCCTACTGTACCTACTTAGAAATAAACGGGTTTTAGCGATCTTATTTTTGATATTAATCAAAAAGGGTAAACGAGCTAAGCGAGCAGATCAGCGGATGATTTTAATTTTAGTAAGCTACACAAATCAACAAAGATTTTGAAACATTGTTCAGAGCATGGTTTGTACGTACAGTACTGTTTCAAAAGCCTACCGGTCCTATAATCAGCAGATCATTTGGTGACAAACTCCACTATTTTATGTACTCTCATTTTGTGTCAACAATGTATGTATTCAACGAAGAATATGTTGTACTTATTTTAAGTAAGCTAGTTATAATTAAAAGAGTTAATTGGACCTCCTGAAAGTTAAATCATTAGGAATTAAGATTATTAAGAATCAACACAATTACTTCGTGAGAAATATTCCTAATTGAATCAAGTATAAAATTATTCATTTTTTTCTGAGTATACAAAACATTTGAGAATTATACAGAATTATAATCCCTGCTTTAAAAATAAAAATAAATAATAATAATATGTGAAATCAATTCTATATTAAATTTTCTATCATTCTACTTTTATAAATTTTATTTAGGATGTGATTATAGCTAACTGAGGTAGGAAAATCATTTATGTATAAATAAAAACTTGAATGACTGTATTATTCTGTAGCGCAAGAAACAGTCCGGAGCAGCAAACGCACTGTAAACTTAAAGGTGCAATTTCTGGAACGGTTTTTTTGAGAATCGAAATTTAAGGTAAATGCTTCAAGCCTCGCTATTTTTGCAAAACTTCTTTGTGCTGCTTGTTCTATCATCTTACCACCCATAATTTGTGTATTTCAACCATGGAATCAAACCGGAACCAGACCCGTAACCTTATACCGAAAAGAACCGACATTTTTTGTATACCGGTATCCGAGATCCGATACTTTTGAAAACGAAAATACCGAAAAGAATCTAAACTTTGTACCGGTCCAGTTTCGGTTCAGTGCAACAACTAAACTGCAAAGCTGGCACTTAGTTTTGGGAAACTTTTACGAAATTTGGTTAAATCGTATGCTTTCAAAAAAAGGGACTAGCTTAGGCTGGAATGACACTTTCAATTTTCAGGGGCAATTTTAGTCACAATTTTTCGTCTAATGGTAAAAGTCGTTGGTGTAAGCGGGTCAGAGTATGCTTGAATATGCCGCAGATTGTATTTGAAGAAAATGGAATGATATACAGCAGTAAATTTAGTTTATAAATAAACGAGAAAGGCAAGTAATACACTTGAAATAGCTTGTCACAACGTTTAGCGACTTCGACCAAACTTCGCAAATCAGCATAAAAACATGACATATTACCCATGACCGTGTTTGAGAGCGATAATATTGAGAACAAAACAGTTTTTCTTACTAAAACCCATTGTCCGAACGAACACTTGTATGGCAGCTACAAGAAGTAGTCATCCGATCCGGTCAGTTCCTACGTATTAGCAGCGTACAGTAAAAAGAATACTCTGTGCAAAGTTTCAGCTCGATAGCTCCAAAACTGAGGGACTAGTTCGCGTAGAAACAGACAGACGGACAGACGGACGGACAAAGCTTAATCGACTCAGCTCGTCATGCTGATCAAGAATATATAATATATACTTTATGTGGTCGGAGATGATTCCTTCTATGCGTTACAAACTTCTGGGCAAAATTATAATACACTTTTCAAGTGTATAAAAATTGCGACAATTATTGTCTCTAAAAATTAAGTGTCATTCCAGCCTTAGCAAATCTTTTGTATTGTAATATAGAAAAACTCGAAAGCAATCTCTTTGAATTCTATATTATATCCAGGGGTTCAAACCTTCTTGGAAAGTTTTCGGTTCTCTTCTCAATCCGGCATCAAACATCTTTTTTCTAAAGCTCTATTTACACGACCTGATCACTCAGTTGAGTTTTCGTCTGATTTGCTGACAGACCGTGTAAAAAGCCGTCTGAGTAGACATGAAACTACTCAGAAGAGCGATCAGACGAAATAGAACCAGTTCTATTTGGCCTGATCACTCAGCTGAATGGCATCTATCGAGTTGGATTTCACTTAATAGGACGGCAATATCATTTTTAATGCTTCTTTATTCATTTCGCTATTTATTTTGATTGTCTTCTACTCTTATGTAAACAAATATACGGTGTTCACCAGCCCGCGTAAAAGAGTAATTGTGTAAATTCACGCGACGGCGCTATTGAGCGCCCCTAAGAGGTTTACCCTCGTAATTTTTGGTGTAAATCAGCTGTTTTTGACAGGCTGTGAGTTTTTCTGTCACTTGTGTGTGTCAAAGTTTAATACGTATTTTTAAAGCATTGATTGTAGGTGTACAAATCAAGCTAAATAAAAGCAGGAAAAAAAATGAATACAAAAAAAAACTTAACTCGGTGACTCCTAAATCTCCTCGGTGAAGTCGTAGACGACCTCATGGAGGATCTTACTCCAATTGCATGCTGGCGGTGAGGAACCAAGTTCTGTGTGCCCAAATAAGTCAACTGACGAACCAATGTGCTACCATTTTTCAATGACCAATGGGTCTGTGCGGCCCCAAGCTTTATGTCGACTGCATTTTGACCACAAATTGAACTTTATTGCAGGTAGCACTTTTCTGTTTGGGGTAGTTTGGAGAAGCTGCATCAATAAGGAAAACTACAACTATGTTTACAGTAGGTGATGACGGCTCTCTAGGTGTTGTTACAGGCAGAGTGTAAGGAGCTATTTTTAGGAAGATGTCTCAATATATTTCCTGGCCAGATGCAGATAAACTGAGAAAAAATTTTAATTATTGTAGGTGTGACTGCATATTTTAAAGAGAAAAATCTCGAAATGGCGTGATATCAAGTATTTTTTTTGATACTTTGAATAATTTTACAACACTTCTACTGCTTACACGTTTTACACTTTTACGCTGATTCTTTAAACATACCCCAGGGCAGCAAAAAGTACGTAATTTTTTTTTATGTGATTTACGCTTTTTTCTTTACGCTTTTACGCGGGCTGGTGAACACCCTAATAGTCTCAATGTTCATATGAACCAGATGATTCCGATGGTTCTGCAACTGGCTCATCTCGGACGAGATTATTAAATTCCAATGGGGCAGCAAAATGGTGGACATTAAAATCGTTACAGGAGCTGGCCATCATAGTTATGCCTATAAGCCGGATGTGTGTAATTGCTATGTGAATGAGACCCGTGATATCTACGCCAGCAGTTGACGCTGCTGAAGCTAATCCGTGAGACCACCGAGTCGGATAAGAAGCATGAGCCGGTACTGCACACTGCCAAAGGTGGTGACAACAGCCACGGTCACGGCTATGACGTGTACCCAAATCTGGGACTGCCATAGCCACCAGCTAAGCGACTACCAATTAGCAAATCATTAATCTGAGTCATAATAAAGTTAAGTTCTATTCGAATGAATCATGAATCTAATGCATTTTTCGTTTGAAGAAAAGTTTTGGGTGTTTTTGTATATGAATATGTATCGATATGACATTTTTAAGGTAAATGCGGTCTGGCAGCACTGATTTTTTTCGGTCGAAGACTGAAATTCAAAGTCAACTGCCAAAATTTTGTAAGGCCGGACGCCCACTCTCAGCCAAAAAAATACCAAAATAGATCGTATGACTGCAGTGTAAACAGCGTTTAAGATGATCAAATGAGTTTAGGTCTGACGAAAACTCATCTGAGTGTTCAGGTCGTACTCCATTTAGCTTAAGAAACGTGTTTAATAACGTAATAGTTTTCACATTTGTCTTTGAGAAGGTTTGTTTTATGGAGTGTAACTAATATGTCTTCATACAAGTTTCGGTATGTAACAGAACCGAAACCGGAACCCAAATACGATTCGATTTGATCAAAGTCGTAAATCAAAATATAGAAACTAAATTTGAACTCAAAAATTATTTTTGAAATTTGCTTAAAATTAATGAATTTCGTGTATTGAAGCCAACCCGTTTCATCGATGGCATTGGTTACGTGTTTTTAAGTAATTAGAACTAACTTAAATCGGCTTTGCTTGTCAGTGTTTAAAGATACTTATTCATCTACGATTTCACCTTTACAGAAAAATTTGTCACATTTAACTTTGAACTGTACAGCGACTCTTAGTGGGTATATGAAAAAACTGGAGTAAAAAGTATGTAGCTTAGTCTACAATAAAGATACATTTATCGATAAACATACAATGGACGCTTGGCTTCATCATATGCTTTGCACTGGGTCTTCCTACACCACAATTTCAATTATTTCCGGTTCGCCATCATCATTATCATCATCATCGTTGCTTTCCCAACTGGCATGTGGAATACTCTCATGCCGTCAGTGAATGTATCGCTCCTGCTACAGCAGCACCAACTTCAGTTGCGGTCGATGCCGCTCTAGTATACGCTGAGCCACCTCATGATCCAGGCCATCAATAGAGCAGGCTATTAATTCCACCAGATTGTGTCCATAGCGTGCTATATGGTACATGGACTGCAAAGTCAACTTCACACAGTTGCTCAAATTCAAACTACGCAAACGCTTCAGATGGCGCACAATGTATCTCACGGTGTCATCATCGACCAGCATACAGCTTGACACACACAGAGTCTCCAGCGCCGGACAATTCGAGGTAAGGGCACGTATGCCCTGCGGTTGCAGGCGACTGCAATAACCCAAGGAAAGTGTACGTAGCTCCGGCAGACTTAGGACCTCTTTCAAGACGCGATCCGTGATATTTCGACAGCCGCGCATGTTCAGCTCGCATAGACCACGTAGACGGCTGATGGGAAAGGGATTTTCACCGAATCCCAAGAGACCCTGATCTGTAATCTTGATGCAGTAATCCATATTGAGATCCCTTAACTTGGTCTGGTACTGACAAATGGTGGCCAGAGTGCGATCGGTTACAGCCTGCCGGCAGTTATCAAGGCCCAAACGGCGTAGATTGGGCAAACGCTCAAGCAGCGTACACATGGAGTCCTCGTCAATGAAGCAGACCTCCTCCAGACACAGTTCTTGCAGGGCGTAATTCGGTTGAGCCGCCAGACCCTCAATAAGTCCCACTCCAGTCAGCTCACGACAGTAGGCCATGGTCAAGACCTGCAGCTGGCCACTCAGCTGACGCAAAGCCTGTATGCAACTGGAGTTAAGCTGCACGCAGAACATTAGATCAAGTATCCTTAAAGTCTTGTGCCACTTGGCGGCCACATACACCAGCAGCTCATTGGTCAGCGACAGCATGCCGGTCAGATCCAGTTGACGGATGGGGGCCTCAGCTGGCACCGCACGTATAATGGCGTCCAGTAAAATCAGATGACAATTGCCCGACAGCTTTAGGGTGCCCAATCTGTACATTAAGCCGAAGGCCTGACACCAACCCTCTGTCTCAATGCCAGGTGAGCAGCTGAAAAAGACATCCACATGCTCCAGAGTACCGGCATGATCGTACAGCACTTGCAGCAGTGCCCGCTCATTGTTACGTCGGTACTCGAACTGTAGATGCCGTAAACGCACCTTGTTCTCCACGCGACGCAATTGCTGCAGCATCAGCAGCTTCAGCGACGAGTCCAGACTCACGCCATCACACTCGAATCCCACCAGATCCACAAACTGTTTAATGTTGAGACCATCCACGGGTTGCAAATAATTGTCATCCATGTAGCTGGTGGTGGCTATGGTCAGCACCCGCAAGTTGGGCAATTTACCATCCAGATTCCGAAAGACCGGAGCATGACGCACCTGTAGATGCCTCACCTCCGACCCGACCAGCCGCAGGAACTGATCCAGCAGCGTGCACTGCCTCAAATTGCGCAGCTCTATACGCTCAAAGTTGAGGTACGATTCGCCGCGTTCCACATGCTGCTTCATGGACGTCAAATTGTGATCCGTCACTATGACCTTGCTCTGGGATTTGAAGGTGCGACGATTGACCAGATTGCGACAGCGCCAGGATACCATTTTCAGTTGTTGCAGATCGCTGTAGGGCAAGTAGGACATGATCTCTAGCCACAATTCATTTGGCAACTGTTCGATGTTTGTGCCCGTGGGTTGTTCGGCCACGCCTTTCGTTTTCACTGCCCTGGGAGAGGACGGCGGCGATGGCGGCGGTGTGGGAGGATTAGAGGGCGGAGACGTTGACTTAAAGTCCCCTGGCAGGGACTTAAGTTTTTTTAGCTTCAGCTCCATCCGGCCGTTGGTCTGGAAAGAAAAGATAAAGTAAAACTATAGTCCTTTTTTTGGAAAGATAAGAGTAGACAGTTATTCGGCCGGAATTCCAGGTGTCGCTAGTAGAGATGAGCAAGTGAGTGAATTTTCACATCATTTTTGTAGCGTTTTGCGTCACGCTCGAATCATGCACTACTTTAAAGGCGTCATAAAATCTCCATTATAGTTGTTTAACAAAATACAACGTAGTTGTGTGTAAGTTTAAAAACCACTATCTTACTGCCATATTTGATCAAATTATTTGCCAATGGAACCAAAGTTTTAGTTTTTCAATTTGGGGTTTTACAGCTTCCCGACCATTTGAATATTTTACCAAATATTTTTAGATTCTGAAAAAGTACCCTTTATAACGAGATGGGCATGCACACATATCGTCACACTTTTCACACGCATACAAGCACAATTTGCGTGCACAACATTCGTGTTCTATAAATAGCTTTCAATGCTTATAGCGTACGTGTGATTTTGAGCTATGCACGTGTGCATAGGAGCGTCGCGATGCGCCCATCTCTACTTTAGAAAAATGAGTATATCTTTAGTATCGGTTCATTTATTATAAAATGGTAATGCTTTCTTGGAAGGTAATTAAACGCCCTATCATTCACACCACTTTATAATCCGGAGCTTGAGTTCGGCGTTATAAAGGCTTTTATCGGCAATTTAGCAAGTCGTGTGGCACCCATACATCGAGCTTCTTTTTGAATCCAAGCTTCTTCAAATGGTTTATAACGGTTTGATGACTCATGCCCAGCTCTTGGCCGATGCTACTGCTACTCAGCGATTTTATCGCAATTTTCGACGACAGGCCTTCGGACCGTAGCGCATCTTCGATCACCCTCTGCACCAGAACGAAAACGTGTGAAGACCATCGTTGTGCGGGGGAAATGGAAACTATCGGGTCCATAAACTGTACAAATTTTATTGCAGCATGAGATGCATTATTGCCTTTATCGTAGTAGTACTAAAAAAGCCGATTTTCTCTTTATTTTGCTCCATTTGCGACGCTATAACTCACGAACGACTAAAAACAAACAACAATAAATCAAACACATGTTGCCGATGCGACGAATACAACTAGAAGACAAGCTTGCGGAAATACCGCAACCTTGACAACCTTATACTTATTTTTCTAAAGGTACTTATTTCAGAATCAAAAATCTAGCTTTTCCGCGATTTCACGAAAACGGCCCCACTAAAAAATCGTGATATGGATTTTTGGACTCAGCGGGTGGACTTACATAAGAAATTACTGCCAAACGTTCGGGATCGCGAAATTTTCATTATTTTGTAAACTAGTGTTACTTGCCTGTACACTGAGAAAAAAATCAATCTTTAATCAAGAATTATAATCTTGAGTCAAAGAGAAACAGTGTCAGAATTCGACTTAGACCAGATTATCTTAACCCAAGATTACATTCTCAATGTTAATCTTAATCAATCATATATCGAATTAAGATCGTTTATGCTCGACTTTAAGATGAAAACAATCTAATTTTTAATATTAAAAGAAAAAGACAAAAATAAATTATATTAAAGCATTTTTTTATTTTTGATGTGAACCAGCTCATTTTTGGTGTACAATAATGCATATATCGTCTCTTCGTGATAAATTTCGCCACTTTTATTCAGCATCCGTTGAATACAACTCTTTGCTGTATTTATCACCATGTTCTTGGGATGTTTGGAAAAATAGTTAATTATTCTGACTGATGCTGATGGCTTTGAAATATATTGGAAAAACAGCATGTTTTACTTGACCTCGAGCCAGCAATACTCAAATTTCTTTTTATTTTTTTTTAACAAAATAAATCTTTATCATAAAATTTTTGAACTGAAGTTTTACAGAAAACTGTAGGATGGGTGAAAAGTTGCGAGATGAAAAATCTTCTTTTTAAGATTTCTAAGCTCAATACAAGGTTTTCTAATCTTGTTTTTATAAGATTGCAAGATTCTCGAAAAAGAGATTTTAAATCTAGATTTCAGATTGATTTTTTTTTCTCAGTGTAGCAACTTAGCTTAATGCATAACGTATATTCAATCACGATGACGTTTGCTTACTTATATACTATAGCTATAGTCTTCCGACTTGGATCAAACTTGACAGAATTGTGTGTTAGCATATAATATTGATTAGTAACGAGTTTGGAAGCGATATCATTGAAAACAAAAAAGATTTTCATACTAAGACTGGTTTTTTAAGACTTATCTTTTGTATGGCAGCTAGACTATATAGTTGTCAAATTTTCTTAAAAATTGTCGAAATTATTTGAAAGCATAGAGAACTTATAAACACGAGGCTCGGAGACGTTTGCATCGAAAACAAAAAGTTTTTCTCACAAAAACTACTTTACTACGGATCGTTCCTATGGCAATTATTGTCGCCATCTCAGCATCTTCAAAAACACTGTGTGGCAAACTAGAGAATACGCTGACTCGCATACACCAATAGTTTTCCACACAGTTAGATTCTGAAACATTGTTAAACCTTAATACTACTTAAGACGGGGAAGTACGAAACCCGCGGAAAAGTAATGATAATTTTTGAAATGTTCAATTGCTATTCCATAAAAACACAAAAAATTTAATCTGAGTCTCTGTATAACTATTTCAAGATGGTTCTATCATAGTTGTAGATCAGTGTCCGGCAAAACACACATGCTTATTTTGCCTTTGCATGTGTGCGTTCAGACATGCGAGAGCGCTCTCAGTTAGCACATGGTTGTTATTGCAAAAGAGAGCAGTGTACGCTCGTATAGTGTCTGTGTATCGACGCCGCTGCTACAGAGGATGGACGTCGCTACTTGTATACACAGAAAATTGAACGGTGCCGGACACTGGTGTAGATCAAACTATTAAGAGAATCCCGAAATTTTCAAACTTTTCATATGACCAAAGATTATTATGAAGACTTAATGGACGGCGGTAGTAGACAGGGTTATTAGTTTTGGGTAAGATTTGATAGATGATAATCGTAGACACTTAAATGGTTAAATAAACCGGTCCAATAAGTCGCGAAAATTTCGTGCTCTATATCAAGCAGTTTTGATACCAAAAGTACAGTAAGACGGAATATTCTTGGATCCAAGCCGAAAATACTGAAATCAAGCACGAATTTCTGAGACGTTCGAAGTCAAGAGTAATTGTCTTCTCGTATGCAAGCAGATTTCGTCCTAAATAATCAAGAAGGAAAAATTTAAATTGAAGCCGATTTCTGTTTCGCCCATTCGTGCTAGATTTCTCTGGATGTAGACAGGTAAATTGACGGATCAAGATCAAGCGTTTCAAAGAATCCGAAAATACACATTTTCTTATTATGTAGTTCAGATTATCATGAAGATTTTATAGTTAGGAATTAAAGACATGTAAATAGAAGGTGTATATCAAACGGACCAAAAAATCGCGAACTTTTAAAAAAAGCTTTTATGAGTTTGGATTTTCAAAAAGATTGAATTGATGGCAATTGAAAAGTAAGAGTCACTTCTTCGTTTTGTGTTTAAAATTCTAAAGGCGGCGTAGAACGCCAGGAACCTGCTAGCTATTAATAAATATCAAGTTTGGGAGCAATTGAATTAAAAATAAACAAATTGTTTTACTGAGTTGGCAGCTATACTATATTGTTGTCCCATTTAATCAAGCTTGGTGGAATTATGAACAAGAATAGAAAACTTACAAAAGCGAGGCTTCGAAACGTTTGCATTGAAAACAGAAAAGTTTTTCTTTGACGGAGGATATAGCATTCAAACAGACGGATATGGCTATATCAACTCAGTTCGTTATGCTTATTAAGAATATATATTAGGGGGCTCGATTTGTATGGGCCGAAAAAAACATACAAAGCGTATAGCAAAAATGAAATCTACGGTCAATTCTAAGAAAATTTCACCAAGAAACCATGGGTCTAAAATGAATTCCTAGTCCGCGCAAATCGACTTCGAATATTTATATTGCATTTTCCCAAAAAACAAGTTAGAAAGTCGGTGAAGCCCGACTATAACATACTCTATATCCCCCAAAGCTTGCATATATCTGATAAATTTAATACAGCAGCCACACAAAGTGATAAAGAAGTCATAAAGTGAGTCCAGTGCTGCCCATCAACGTTGAACTGGTGCTACCCATCAACATTTTTTGTTTTCCGTGTAACTCCGCTATCGGTCAACCGATCTTCATAATTTTTTTTGGCGAATCGATAAATAATCATGATTATAAAAAATATTTAGAAAGTACAAACCATCTATCTGCACTGGACTCACTTTATGACTTCTTTATCACTTTGTGTGGCAGCTGTATTAAATTTATCAGATATATGCAAGCTTTGGGGGATATAGAATTTTTTTTATAGTTCGGGCTTCACCTGACTTTCTAACTTGTTTTTGGCAAAATGCAATATAAATATTCGAAATCTATTTGCGCGGACTAGGAATTCATATTTAGACCCATGGTTTCTTGGTGAAATTTTCTTAGAATTTCGACCGTAGATTTTCGTTTTGCTATACGCTTTGGGCGAAAAAATCGACCCCCTAATATATATACTTTATGTGGTCAGAGGTGTTAGGATGCCCCCAGGGGCCGCTATTTACAAATACTCGAGCCGTACGCAGTCCGAAGCTGAGGACTGAAAGTAAACAGGCCTTCAGTCGCTGGCTACACTCAGAAAATTATTTTTCTATATTAAGAAAGCATCGACCTAAAAACGAAATCGCCCTTCAAATTTAGAAAAAATTGCTATATTTGAAGAAAAAAATTTCTGAATTTTAGAAAAGTTGCCCCAGTAGAAAACGAATTTTTAGAAATAGAACTTTTCTAAAATAAATTAGAAAAATATTTTTTTCTAAATTTTAGTGAATTTGCTTTATTGCCTTTTCTAATTTTTAGGGTAATTTCGCCTTTGACTTTAAAAAATTTATTTAGTACTTTTAAATCCTTCCCTTTCTAAAAATGTTTGTGAAATTGCATTTCGCTATGCTGTAGTTCGGTCTTAACGAAGAAGCAGTCTATGTGATGGCATTTGTTTATACACACTAATGTCCATTCGCAATCCCTGAAGAATGTAGATGTATTGAGCAAGTTTTTGTTTTTTTTGTCTTGAGATGCGTTTCACCATGTAGTAATCGATTAAAGAATTGTATAAAATAAAGTCAATGTTAAAACACCTCAAATATAAAAAAATTTTTTTTAAAAAACATTAAATAAGAAAAAAGTATGGTCCTTACGGGGGACTTGGATTCCAGTCCCCGACATTTTCATAAACTAATGTCTTATCCACTCGACAACCACCCTTCCTAATTGATTGGCAAAAGTGAGTACTTAAGCGCCAAATACGGCAATAACAAATTTACAGGTACGATTTTAACGGGGCACTGCTAAACAAAATAAAAAACAATAAACCTTGCAGTCGAGCAGCCTCGACTCACATACCCGAAATTGAACGAAAGAAATATGAAAATTTAGGGTATGGGTATGGGGTTGATCGCATTTGATAATCTGAGTATCCTTTTAATTTTTCGGAAACGGATATTTGTATATAAGTTAGAAAGTGGAATAATTACGGGGGCGGAGGGGGGAAATTTAATTTAAAATAAAAGAGGAAAATAATGTATAGGTGATATATAAATTTTAATGGGTATGGGTAAAAAAAAAAAAACAAATAAAAAAACATAAAAATAAGAAGAAAAAGTTTGCTCCTACTGGGACTTGATCCCAGGCCTCCACGTTTGCTAAGCGAATGTCATGTCAACTAGACCAACTGCGTACATTCTTAACTACGCTTATGACGCAACGTCTTGCTTAAGGCTAATAGTCGAGTGGGCTAAGACGTCGGCCGTGTGTTCAGTATTTGTGAGTGGTCCAGAGTTCAAGTCCCAGTAAAGAGTAAGTAAAAAAATAATTGTTAATGCTTATTCCAAAATTAATTTATAGCTTAAAAGAAAGTGGGTTGGTGAAGAGGTGAAGTTGAGAGGTGGATCACAACCTGGCACGTCCTGGTCTTTCTTCTGGTCGTCCTTTTTTTTTTAGAAATCTTTGCCGGCCAGCTCTTGCTTCTCCTCATGCCCAGCGCTGCTATAATCGCTTTGGGAAGATTTTTAAATCGACATAACAGGATTCGAAATTGCGAATGGGTTTTTTTTAAAAAAATGCCCCCAATCTTAGAACAAATTTATATTTTTTAGAGGTGGGCGCGGGCCGGGCTTTTTTTCGTGGCCCGCGGGCTTTCACCCAGGCCCGGAGCGGGCCCGGGCCTTAAAATTAAGATTCGTGCGGGCTTCGTGCGGGCCCGGGCCTTACCAAAAAGGCCCGGCCCGTAAAAACCCGAAATAGGCCCGTAAAAGCCCGAAATAGGCCCGAAAACAATTTTGATTTGTTCGCGGTATTTTTGTTTATGCTCGAATTAGAACCGCCATTTATCGCATTTTAATTGTTTATCGATACTACTATCGATTTGCTTATACATATTTTACTTGTTTGCTTACCACTAATTCAAAATTGGCGTCCTATTGTGAAATTGATAAAACTTTGAAATATAAAATATGTCGCGTCAAACCATTCAGGACGCTGTGAATAAAAAAAGTGAATGTGTAAAGCTAATACGAAATGAAAAGGGCAGGAGTGGCGTGTGGAAGCTGTTCGATTGCGTTAATTATAATGGCAATAATGTCGATTTTGTGTGCTGCCGAAGCTGTAAGCATGTGCTGGTGTATAATTCAAAACAAGGCACGGGCACCCTTAGCTGCCATAAGTGCATGTCTCAACAAGACGCGCTTAAGTCACAGCCCAAATTGGACATGTTTGCCAAAAAAGTTGTTTCGACGCGATTTCGGGATTCGTTAGCTCGAAAGCAGCTAGCCTTAGTTGCAAAAGACTTGCACTCTTTCAATATTACCGAAGGTAAGTTCTATTCCCATTGCACGTGTTTATTGATTGACTCTTTTTTTTTGTGAATTTGTAGGTAGCGGCTTCCGTGAATATAGCCAAGCGCTTCTCGACATAGGAGCAGAATTTGGAAGTCAGTCTTTTGATGATTTGGTTATATCCCGTAAAGTGTTAAGCACTACCATCATGGAGAAAGAGTACGAAACGTTAAAGACTCAACTTATCATAAGTTTGAAAGACCAACAACTGGCATACACGACCGACATGTGGAGTGACGACTACACGCAGCGAAATTTTATATCGCTGACTAGCTTCCGACTGCACGTCGCTCTTTTAGGACTAATATTAATCAATTTTTAGAATATATTTGTGTGTACGATTACATATTATATAATGTATATGTTCAATGAACATATGGAACTCTACATTTTTTATGCTCTTGAGTATATTTGATGTAAAAGAGGAAATAAAAGCTCTTTTATTTAAAAAAGATGAGCTACAGCGAATTAGTAATTTGGATTTTGCATTACTTGAAAACATTTTAAGCTTCTTAAAACCTTTTAAGGACTGCTCTGAAGCACTTAGCTCTGACAAGGAACCAACAATGCAAATTGTGGTCAGAAAAATTATGTAAACTTTGCAGAACTAGCACACTTGATTCCCAAATAATAACTGAGTTTAAAACAATGACCCTAAGCGCATTAGAAAAAAGGTTTCTTCCGGCAATCGCTCATTTGGTTGGGCTTTTTTTGAACCCTCCTTATAGAGAGATGAATTTCCTCTCAGAGGAAAAAAGAGATAATGTGTTAGCTACGGTAAAAGCAATGCTCTCCAAATTTATAGGGGATCATGAATATAGTAGCGTTGATGATATAACTAATAACATAAACCCAAATAATTCCGAAAATGGAATGTTTGCTGAATTTTTAGACTTAAGTTATATAAAAAAACGAAAAGTTGAGAAAAACGCTATCGACATAGAGCTTGACAAATATTTGGCCTATCCAGCAGCTCCTGGCACACATATTTTAGAATTCTGGAAAAATGCAAGGGACTTAAAATACCTTCCCAAATTAGCTCGGACCATTCTGGCTATTCCCGCCAGTTCGTCTACGAGCGAAAGGCTTTTTTCAACATCGGGCCATGTTTTAAATGAAAAACGCACTAGGCTAAAAAGCTCATATTTAGAAAAAATTTTATTTTTAAATAAAAATATGACATAGTTTGTTTTTTATTAAATACATAACAATATTCATGTATGTATACCTTAATAAATATGTACTTATATATATCTATAAATTGCATGTCTTTTAAATCTCCTTATATGTGTAAATAAGTTTCGTGCCGGGCCGGGCCGGGCCCGGGCCTTGGTGAAAAAGTTTCGTGTTGGGCCGGGCCGGGCCTCTCAAAATAGAGTTCGTGTTCGTGCGGGCCCGGGCCGTTCTATAAATCGGTAATCATAGAATTGCAAGTAAAACAGCTGAAGTCTGGAGAGAGCTCTCTTGTTTAGCAACACAAACACACTATTCTGGCCTCTCCAGCCAAAGAGAAGAGGATTAGAAGTTGTGCTTGTTTTGGTGAGAACGAACAACTTTTGCCGATTTACTTGCGATTTGTACTCACCGCGTCTGTGTCAGCCCAGAGTTAGTATGGTTCTTAACTGCGCAATTTGTGGCTCTATTTTTCAAATGTCTTAAAAACTTAGACCTCTACAATAAAGATCATGGCTTTTGACTCTTTAACCGTTTCTAATTTGATTTCCAATGTTTCAGCACTAAACTAACCACTTTTGTGGTCTCAAATACAAACATTCACTCTTTGCTTTATAACGCCAGAAAAGTTTCTAGTTTGCAAAGGAAACCTCAAAATGTTGGGTGGGAAGCTTTACCCACCTGTACTTTCCGCCTGTTCTGCTTCATCATTTGGTTGGCATGGCGACTGTGGAATCGTTAGAGCAGCACCGCTGCGGTCCGACAACTGGATACTGCCACCTTTTGGGGTTTGTTATAAATTTAGAATCTGAAGGGCTCGGTTGCCAGGCAAGCCTTTCGTTGTCAAGGCCCACGCACTTGCCTAGTTATATTTTCCACATTTTCCCCCCCCCACACACACACACTCATATGTACATACCTGAGTGCAGCTGCAGCTCAGCCTATTGAAGAACGTCCTTTCCCGCCGCTGACTCGGTTTTCCACTTGTTGTTAAATTATTACCCATGCAAGAATTTTAAATGTTTTTTGGCAATTAATGAATCAACAACAAGTTCTCATTTATGTTTATTATGAAAGGCCTTATGCCTGTCTCTACGCCTTCGTATTCCGCCTTGATTTATGGCATAATTGGAAAACCGTCAAATTAAACACTTCAGTTTTTATATGCGCACCGTTTAGCTATATTTAATTTTTGTTTTTATTTATGTTTTTCTCTTATTTGACAGCAAAACATTTGAAAATCCAAACAAGAATTTCCGCAGCGAACGCAGCACTCTGAATGAAAACAAACCACTCGCAGGTCACACAGCTGTGTATCTGATGAGGAAAATCACTTGGCCAGATACTTTTTGAGCGAGCGCCGTGCTGTTAGATAAATTTCAACACGCATGCTCTCACGAGAAGGGCGCTCGGGCACACTCTCCCATAAAAAAGGGCTCTCAATCTCTCTCCCTCTCTGGTTCTCTGACACGCACTCGTTCATGTTGTTGTTTATGTTTTTGCTGTGTGACCCACATACGTACGAATCCAACGTAGGCGGCCTTGGATGCAGCAGCGTAGGAAGAGCTCAGAGCTGAAAATAGAAACGGAGCCAGAGATCTCGTTATGTGCGGAAGTCAGAAAATTGCACATAAAGTGGCATTAAAAGGGAGTAAAGTCAGCTAAGTAACCTTTGGGAAACCCACCCCTTTTTTTTGTGTAGTGTATTCGACCCACGCGTTTTACATTAGTGTAATAGAGCATTAGGGTGATTCACTGTTGAACAATCAAGAGTAGGGGCGAGCACTGAACTAACCAAATAAATATTTAGTGCATCTAAAGCAGCCTTCACACTTGTCATATTTCTCTAAAGCAGGGTTCCCCAAGAAGAGAGCGCGAAATTGTGACTGTGTCTTTTTCTAACACACAGTGAAGCATGACTTCGGCAAACATTCGGTGTGAATCTGAGAGTACGTTCGTGTCCCTGGGGCTATGGCTGCGGAACTCTGCTTTAAAGAGTCGGTTGTCAAGATTCTATAAAGAGAAACTCTTTAGAGAAGCTTTAATTAGCTATTACACATTTAATAACACAGATGTTCAGAGCTAGTTCAACGAATTCAGTACTGGTTCAACAATTTTTGACACTCAACCACCAAGAGAACCGAGAAAGCAGTGCTTCGTCTTTGCCGAAGTTTTAATACACTTGAAAAGGCTTCCTTCAACGATAGCGATTTCGATCAAACTTTCCAGATCAGCTTAAAAACATATATTAAAGGGTATTTTTTACTATTATCTTTTTTGGCAACACTGTTTTAAACAGGTCACGCACGTTTCGTGTTTTGTTTCACTGTCAAACATCTTCAGTTTGGTCCATAATTTAACCATGAATCGTCTTACAAACGAACAACGCTTGCAAATTGTTGAATTTTATTATCAAAATGCGTGCTCTGTTAAGAAAGTTCATCGCGCGCTTCTTCCATTTTATGGACAGTTTAATCGACCCACTGAAGCGGCTATTCCGATTATTGTGACTAAATTTCGCACCAAATTTACATTTCTTTGACATTAAACCACCAACACGCTTACGTAGAGTGCGAACTGAAGAAAATATCGCAGCTGTGTTGGCCAGTGTTCATGATGACCATCAATTATCAATTCGTCGCCGTTCGCAGCAATTGGGCCTCTGTTACTTAACAACGTGGAAAATTTTGCGGAAGGATTTAAGTGCGAAGCCTTTTTGAAAATACAGCTCGTGCAAGAATTGAAGCCGAACGACCACCGCAACGTAGAATTTGTAGTGAGCCTTGGAATGGGCTCTTGGAAAGTTCGCCGATGATCCACTTTTTTACCGAAAAATTTTTTTGCGACGAAGCTCATTTTTCATTTCTCAATAATCAGAATTGTGGATTTTGGAGAGCTACCAATGCATCCAGAAAATGTCACAGTTTGGTGCGGTTTATGGACTAGTGGCTTCATTAGACCGTACTTCTTCAAAGATGATGCGAATCGTAACGTAACTGTGAATGGTGAGCGCTACCGTAAGATGATATCCAACTTTTTTGCCCAAAATGCAAGAGCTTGACTTGCATGACATGTGGTTTCAACAAGACGGTGCCACATGCCACACAGCACGCGCAACAATGGACTTATTGCCTTTAGACTATTTTTGTGGGGCTATGTTAAAGCTCATGTCTATACAGACAAGCCTGCTTTAATTGACGCATTGGAAGACAACATTGAAGCATTTATTCGTGAGATACCGGCCGAAATGTTGGAAAGAGTATGCCAAAAATTGGACTAAGCGGATGGACCATTTGAGGCGCAGTCACGGTCAACATATGCATGAAATAATCTTCAAACATTAAATTATATGGACCGTACTATCGATTCAAATAAAGATTTCATGCATTTTTCTGAATTTTATGTGTTTTTTATACCCTTGCAAAGAGTATTATAATTTTGCCTAATCGGAATTATCTGCTGAATACGCCCATTGTTTGCATCCGATCCGAACTCTCAAGCTCCGAAAAACATTTTTATGTGCACGCCGTTCGTAAATGGAATCAATTACCCCACAGTCTCAAGAATATCAGAAGCACAACGCAATTTCCTGAAAGACTAAAGGCAAACTAAATTTGACATTTGAAATTTGTGATTGAATTACAGAAATTATAGAAACATAGAACGAAAATGAAAAATAGAATAATCTAAATTAATGAAATATTCTCATTAGTTATTAAGAAATTATACATGTATCAATGATTTTAGTATATAATTTTAATATGTTTAGATATAAGGTTACCAGAAACAGTTTTATAGACATTGCCATTTGTGACTAACGCAATAACAATAAGTATTATACGTGTAGCGTTAGGATGTTTCGATAAATAAATACAAATACAAATACATCTTAGCTTTGGCAATAGTATGAGGTTGGTCGATGCAAAGAGACGCTTCAAGGGGGATATGATCCGAGAAAATCATTTCTTTTATTACTCTTTCGCGGATCGAGCAGTAACCGCTTATACAGGATTTGTCCGAAAAGTAATAGAACTGATTTTCCTTCGCAGCGACTGTACGTCGATGCGTGCGCTCACCGACTCAAAACGGTAGAGGGCGTTCCTAGCTAACGAACGAGCGGCTGGTCAGTTGTCTCCGAGCACCTGGAAAGACAGGACAGGTATTTTCGCGCGACGTGTTTCTGTGAGTGGTGCACGTCGGCAAGAGGAACGCAATTAAATTCTGTGTGAAACTCGGTAAATCTGCGACACAGACGTTTGATATGATCAAGCAGGTTTACCTAGATGTTGCTTAAGCAAGAAGTGGTGTGTTCCGGTGGGCCGGGAAGAGTCGCCGATGAAGACCGTGCTGGAAGACTTTCGACTTCGACAAACACCGACAATATGACTCGTGTGCGCAAAGTTTTGTACTCAGTCCGTACTCAGACCGTGTTAAATTTACCAAAACCTGTGGTTCATGACATTGTGACGGAGCATTTGAACATGCGCAAGGTGTGCGCGAAGATAGTCCCAAAACTGAACTTGAAAAGTGACTTCTTGTGAACAGCTACCTGACCAAGGCCGGCATCCCAACGCTTCCCCAGCCACCCTACAGCCCAGATGTGGCCTCGCCGGACTTTTTTTTGTTTCCTCGCCTGAAAAGGCCGATGATTTTGAGACGACAGAGGGGATCCAAGCAGCATGCACCGCGGCTCTCAAGGCTATTCCGAAGAATGCCTTCCGTGACGCGCTGGCAGCGCTGCATCGACGCAGAAGAAGCCTATTTTGAAAGTTTTTAAAGAATTGTAAGGAGGTTCACGGAGCGGGCTCACAATATTGTGATCGTGACCGCTAAAGATGCAAAAAGGATTTGTATTAGATGGTTTGAAAGTGACCAAGCATTAATATTTCAACAACAAATAGCTTCCACACAGTTGCCTACTTACATTTTCCCAAATTGCTTTACGTAGATAGACCGTAATGGAATACGCAGAATAGCGCGGTGCTTTCTTTTAACGTTCCGCTCGAGTAGACAAGGTAAACAAAAGCACACGCTTTTAGTAGGTACACTATATTAAGCTTTGTATTTCTTCAATGATATGTTCAGAGTTAAATATTATTTAAGTACAACAAACATTTTGAGCTTGTGAGCAGCAATTCTCCTTCAATCGAAGCCAAAATTCTACAATTAACCTTTAGTTACAACTATTCCTGAGCAACTCGAGATCACCACCTAAGGACGTTGTCACTATGGATGCGTGTGCTTGGACAGGCGCAGCGATGGACGACGTGTACTAGTACCAGCACCAGCAGGTACCTTTGTAGCTGTGGCCAGGCGTGGCAGACGTGGATTCACTGGCGGACCCATTAAGCGATCAACCTGCTCTGCCTGACTATCAATGGGTGGCAAAGGTGAGGCCGGTGACCATTCTGAGCTGGAACTGGAGCCGGGCGAGTCGGAGCTTTAAATTTAAAAACAGCACATTAGCCGAGGCTGTGGTTTATTCAGAAATCAACCTACCCAGCTGTATAAATAGGCGGCAGTTTCTTCTCATAGTTACTGGCGCTAGGCGTTACTACACCCGCATGTATCTCCTGCTGATAGAGACCGTAAAGTTCGCGCAACTCATCCGGCAGATCCACATTTCCCTCCTCAATCAGACGACGCTGTGAGCTTATAATATCCTCGCACAAACGCCGCTGACGCTCGGCTCTTAGTAGCTGAAGATCGCGACGACGCAATTCCGCTTGACGGGCCAAACGTTCCGCCTGCAGTGACACTTTATCCGCCTCCAGCTCATGGACGCGACAAAGCAAAGCCAACAGCTCGCGTTCCTCATCGCTGGTAATGCGCTCGGGTAACTCCTGTTAGCAAAAGGATCATATGAGCATCAGTTAGACAGTTAAACTGATGGCTATACCCACATCCTCCAGTTTGACTCCTTTTTTGTCGACATTGCTCCAGTTCGAGCTCTGTTCGCTCCCGTATTTCCTTGTAGCGTCTGTTCTCCTTTTCAATAGCCGCCAGTTCGCCCCAGGCATTCTTCAAGGCCACCGAACCCTCTGACTCAATATCTAAGGGTTAAATTGGTTAACCTATGAAAGATTACTA